>CAWVNZ010002527.1:0-62353 GCA_963930735.1 Dioctria linearis | reverse complement strand
TTCTATAGTAAATTTTTCAAAATTTAATTTTATATTGTCCGCAAATTTTAAATACGCCAGGGATTGCCTTTTCTATAGTAAATTATTCAAAAAATAATTTTTTACTGTCGCAAATTTTAATTGCGCCAGGGATTGCCTTTTCTACAGTAAATTTTTCAAAAATAATTTTTTACTGTCGAAAATTTTAATTACGCCAGGGATTGCATTTTCTATAGTAAATTTTTCACAAATTAATTTTTTACTGTCGCAAATTTTAATGGCGCCAGGGATTGCCTTTTCTACCATAAATTTTTCAAAAAATAATTTTTTACTGTCGCAACTTTTAATTGCGCCAGGGATTGCCTTTTCTACAGTAAATTTTTCAAAAAATAATTTTCTACTGTCGCAAATTTTAAATACGCCAGGGATTGCCTTTTCTATAGTAAATTTTTCAAAAAATAATTTTTTGCTGTCGCAAATTTTAATTGCGCCAGGGATTGCCTTTTCTATAGTAAATTTTTCAAAATTTAATTTTATACTGTCCCAAATTTTAAATACGCCAGGGATTGCCTTTTCTATAGTAAATTATTCAAAAAATAATTTTTTACTGTCGAAAATTTTAATTACGCCAGGGATTGCCTTTCCTATAGTAAATTTTTCAAAAATTAATTTTTTACTGTCGCAACTTTTAATTGCGCCAGGGATTGCCTTTTCTACAGTAAATTTTTCAAAAAATAATTTTTTACTGTCGCAAATTTTAATTGCGCTAGGGATTGCCTTTTCTATAGTAAATTTTTCAAAAAATAATTTTCTACTGTCGCAAATTTTAATTGCGCCAGGGATTGCCTTTTCTACAGTAAATTTTTCAAAAAATAATTTTTTACTGTCGAAAATTTTAATTACGCCAGGGATTGCCTTTTCTACAGTAAATTTTTCAAAAAATAATTTTCTACTGTCGCTAGTTTTAAATACGCCAGGGATTGCCTTTTCTATAGTAAATTATTCAAAAAATAATTTTCTACTGTCGCTAGTTTTAAATACGCCAGGGATTGCCTTTTCTATAGTAAATTTTCAAAATTTAATTTTACACTGTCGCAAGTTTTAAATACGCCAGGGATTGCCTTTTCTATAGTAAATTTTTCAAATTTAATTTTATACTGTCG
This sequence comes from Dioctria linearis, assembly GCA_963930735.1. Taxonomy (NCBI): domain Eukaryota; kingdom Metazoa; phylum Arthropoda; class Insecta; order Diptera; family Asilidae; genus Dioctria; species Dioctria linearis. The sequence goes on along the minus strand of CAWVNZ010002527.1, from coordinate 61,211 downwards.
CAAATTTTAAATACGCCAGGGATTGATTGCCTTTTCTATAGTAAATTATTCAAAAAATAATTTTTTACTGTCGCAAATTTTAATTGCGCCAGGGATTGCCTTTTCTATAGTAAATTTTTCAAAAATAATTTTTTACTGTCGAAAATTTTAATTACGCCAGGGATTGCCTTTTCTATAGTAAATTTTTCACAAATTAATTTTTTACTGTCGCAAATTTTAATTGCGCCTGGGATTGCCTTTTCTGAAGTAAATTTTTCAAAAAAATAATTTTTTACTGTCGCAAATTTTAATTGCGCCAGGGATTGCCTTTTCTACAGTAAATTTTTCAAAAAATAATTTTCTACTGTCGCAAATTTTAAATACGCAGGTATTGCCTTTTCTATAGTAAATTTTTCAAAAAATAATTTTTTGCTGTCGCAAATTTTAATTGCGCCAGGTATTGCCTTTTCTATAGTAAATTTTTCAAATTTAATTTTATACTGTCGCAAATTTTAAATACGCCAGGGATTGCCTTTTCTATAGTAAATTATTAAAAAAATAATTTTTTACTGTCGAAAATTTTAATTACGCCAGGGATTGCCTTTTCTATAGTAAATATTTCAAAAATTAATTTTTTACTGTCGCAAATTTTAATTGCGCCAGGGATTGCCTTTTCTACAGTAAATTTTTCAAAAAATAATTTTTTACTGTCGCAAATTTTAATTGCGCCAGAGATTGCCTTTTCTATAGTAAATTTTTCAAAAATTAATTTTTTACTGTCGCAAATTTTAAATACGCCAGGGATTGCCTCTTCTATAGTAAATTTTTAAAAATTAATTTTTTACTGTCGCCAATTTTAAATACGCCAGGGATTGCCTTTTCTATAGTAAATTTTTCAAAAAATAATTTTCTACTGTCGCAAATTTTAAATACGCCAGGGATTGCCTTTTCTATAATAAATTTTTAAAAAAATAATTTTATACTGTTGAAAATTTTAAATACGCCAGGTATTGCCTTTTCTATAGTAAATTTTTCAAAATTTAATTTTATACTGTCGCTAATTTTAAATCCGCCAGGGATTGCCTTTTCTATAGTAAATTTTTCAAAAAATAATTTTAAATACGCCAGGGATTGCCTTTTCTATAGTAAATATTTCAAAAAATAATTTTCTACTGTCGCTAATTTTAAATACGCCAGGGATTGCCTTTTCTATAGTAAATTTTTCAAAATTTAATTTTATACTCTCGCTAATTTTAAATCCGCCAGGGATTGCCTTTTCTATAGTAAATTATTCAAAAAATAATTTTCTACTGTCGCTAGTTTTAAATACGCCAGGGATTGCCTTTTCTATAGTAAATTTTTCAAAAAGTAATTTTCTACTGTCGCAAATTTTAATTACGCCAGGGATTGCCTTTTCTATAGTAAATTTTTCAAAATTTAATTTTACACTGTCGCAAATTTTAAATACGCCAGGGATTGCCTTTTCTATAGTAAATTTTTCAAAATTTAATTTTATACAGTCGCAAATTTTAAATACGCCAGGGATTGATTGCCTTTTCTATAGTAAATTATTCAAAAAATAATTTTTTACTGTCGCAAGTTTTAATTGCGCCAGGGATTGCCTTTTCTATAGTAAATTTTTCAAAAAATAATTTTTTACTGTCGAAAATTTTAATTACGCCAGGGATTGCCTTTTCTATAGTAAATTTTTCACAAATTAATTTTTTACTGTCGCAAATTTTAATTGCGCCAGGGATTGCCTTTTCTACAGTAAATTTTTCAAAAAATAATTTTTAACTGTCGCAAATTTTAATTGCGCCAGGGATTGCCTTTTCTACAGTAAATTTTTCAAAAAATAATTTTCTACTGTCGCAAATTTTAAATACGCCAGGTATTGCCTTTTCTATAGTAAATTATTCAAAAAATAATTTTTTGCTGTCGGAAATTTTAATTGCGCCAGGGATTGCCGTTTCTATAGTAAATTTTTCAAAATTTAATTTTATACTGTCGCAAATTTTAAATACGCCAGGGATTGCCTTTTCTATAGTAAATTATTAAAAAAATAATTTTTTACTCTAGAAAATTTTAATTACGCCAGGGATTGCCTTTTCTATAGTAAATTTTTCAAAAAATTAATTTTTTACTGTCGCAAATTCTAATTGCGCCAGGGATTGCCTTTTCTACAGTAAATTTTTCAAAAAATTATTTTTTACTGTCGCAAATTTTAATTGCGCCAGAGATTGCCTTTTCTATAGTAAATTTTTCAAAAATTAATTTTTTACTGTCACAAATTTTAAATACGCCAGGGATTGCCTCTTCTATAGTAAATTTTTCAAAAATTAATTTTTTACTGTCGCCAATTTTAAATACGCCAGGGATTGCCTTTTCTATAGTAAATTTTTCAAAAAATAATTTTCTACTGTCGCAAATTTTAAATACGCCAGGGATTGCCTTTTCTATAATAAATGTTTAAAAAAATAATTTTATACTGTCGAAAATTTTAAATACGCCAGGGATTGATTGCCTTTTCTATAGTAAATTTTTCAAAATTTAATTTTATACTGTCGCTAATTTTAAATCCGCCAGGGATTGCCTTTTCTATAGTAAATTATTCAAAAAATAATGTTCTACTGTCGCTAATTTTAAATACGCCAGGGATTGCCTTTTCTATAGTAAATTTTTCAAAAAATAATTTTCTACTGTCGCAAATTTTAATTACGCCAGGGATTGCCTTTTCTATAGTAAATTTTTCAAAATTTAATTTTACACTGTCGCAAATTTTAAATACGCCAGGGATTGCCTTTTCTATAGTAAATTTTTCAAAATTTAATTTTATACTGTCGCAAATTTTAAATACGCCAGGGATTGATTGCCTTTTCTATAGTAAATTATTCAAAAAATAATTTTTTACTGTCGCAAATTTTAATTGCGCCAGGGATTGCCTTTTCTATAGTAAATTTTTCAAAAAATAATTTTTTACTGTCGAAAATTTTAATTACGCCAGGGATTGCCTTTTCTATAGTAAATTTTTCAAAAATTAATTTTTTACTGTCGCAAATTTTAATTGCGCCAGGGATTGCCTTTTCTACAGTAAATTTACAAAAAATAATTTTTTACTGTCGCAAATTTTAATTGCGCCAGGGATTGCCTTTTCTACAGTAAATTTTTCAAAAAATAATTTTCTACTGTCGCAAATTTTAAATACGCCAGGTATTGCCTTTTCTATAGTAAATTTTTCAAAAAATAATTTTTTTGCTGTCGCAAATTTTAATTGCGCCAGGGATTGCCTTTTCTATAGTAAATTTTTCAAAATTTAATTTTATACTGTCGCAAATTTTAAATACGCCAGGGATTGCCTTTTCTATAGTAAATTATTAAAAAAATAATTTTTTACTCTAGAAAATTTTAATTACGCCAGGGATTGCCTTTTCTATAGTAAATTTTTCAAAAATTAATTTTTTACTGTCGCAAATTTTAATTGCGCCAGGGATTGCCTTTTCTACAGTAAATTTTTCAAAAAATTATTTTTTACTGTCGCAAATTTTTAATTGCGCCAGAGATTGCCTTTTCTATAGTAAATTTTTCAAAAATTAATTTTTTACTGTCACAAATTTTAAATACGCCAGGGATTGCCTCTTCTATAGTAAATTTTTCAAAAATTAATTTTTTACTGTCGCCAATTTTAAATACGCCAGGGATTGCCTTTTCTATAGTAAATTTTTCAAAAAATAATTTTCTACTGTCGCAAATTTTAAATATGCCAGGGATTGCCTTTTCTATAATAAATTTTTAAAAAAATAATTTTATACTGTCGAAAATTTTAAATACGCCAGGGATTGATTGCCTTTTCTATAGTAAATTTTTCAAAATTTAATTTTATACTGTCGCTAATTTTAAATCCGCCAGGGATTGCCTTTTCTATATTAAATTATTCAAAAAATAATTTTCTACTGTCGCTAATTTTAAATACGCCAGGGATTGCCTTTTCTATAGTAAATTTTTCACAAAATAATTTTCTACTGTCGCAAATTTTAATTACGCCAGGGATTGCCTTTTCTATAGTAAATTTTTCAAAATTTAATTTTATACTGTCGCAAATTTTAAATACGCCAGGGATTGCCTTTTCTATAGTAAATTTTTCCAAAAAATTATTTTTTACTGTCGCAAATTTTAATTGCGCCAGGGATTGCCTTTTCTACAGTAAATTTTTCAAAAAATAATTTTTTACTGTCGCAAATTTTAAATACGCCAGGGATTGCCTTTTCTATAGTAAATTTTTCAAAAAATAATTTTTTACTGTCGCAAATTTTAATTGCGCCAGGGATTGCCTTTTCTATAGTAAATTTGTCAAAAAATAATTTTTTACTGTCGCTAATTTTAAATCCGCCAGGGATTGCCTTTTCTATAGTAAATTATTCAAAAAATAATTTTCTACTGTCGCTAATTTTAAATACGTCAGGGATTGCCTTTTCTATAGTAAATTTTTCAAAATTTAATTTTATACTGTCGCTAATTTTAAATCCGCCAGGGGTTGCCTTTTCTATAGTAAATTATTTAAAAAATAATTTTCTACTGTCGCTAATTTTAAATTCGCCAGGGATTGCCTTTTCTATAGTAAATTATTCAAAAAATAATTTTCTACTGTGGCTAATTTTAAATACGCCAGGGATTGCCTTTTCTATAGTAAATTTTTCAAAAAATAATTTTTTACTGTCGCAAATTTTAATTGCGCAAGAGATTGCCTTTTCTATAGTAAATTTTTCAAAATTTAATTTTATACTGTCGCTAATTTTAAATCCGCCAGGGATTGCCTTTTCTATAGTAAATTATTCAAAAAATAATTTTATACTGTCGCAAATTTTAAATACGCCAGGGATTGCCTTTTCTATAGTAAATTTTTCAAAATTTAATTTTATACTGTCGCAAATTTTCAATACGCCAGGGATTGATTGCTTTTCTATAGTAAATTATTCAGAAAATAATTTTTTACTGTCGCAAAATTTAATTGCGCCAGGGATTGCCTTTTCTACAGTAAATATTTCAAAAAATATTTTTTTACTGTCGAAAATTTTAATTACGCCAGGGATTGCCTTTTCTATAGTAAATTTTTCCCAAATTAATTTTTACTGTCGCAAATTTTAATTGCGCCAGGGATTGCTTTTCTACAGTAAATTTTTCAAAAAATAATTTTTTACTGTCGCAAATTTTAATTGCGCCAGGGATTACCTTTTCTACAGTAAATTTTTCAAAAAATAATTTTCTACTGTCGCAAATTTTAAATACGCCAGGGATTGCCCTTTCTATAGTAAATTTTTCAAAAAATAATTTTTTGCTGTCGCAAATTTTAATTGCGCCAGGGATTTCCTTTTCTATAGTAAATTTTTCAAAATTTAAATTAATACTGTCGCAAATTTTAAATACGCCAGGGATTACCTTTTCTATAGTAAATTATTCAAAAAATAATTTTTTTACTGTCGAAAATTTTAATTACGCCAGGGATTGCCTTTTCTATAGTAAATTTTTCAAAAATTAATTTTTTACTGTCGCAAATTTTAATTGCGCCAGGGATTGCCTTTTCTACAGTAAATTTTTCAAAAAATAATTTTTTACTGGCGCAAATTTTAATTGCGCCAGGGATTGCCTTTTCTATAGTAAATTTTTCAAAAATAAATTTTTTACTGTCGCAAATTTTAAATCCGCCAGGGATTGCCTTTTCTATAGTAAATTATTCAAAAAATAATTTTCTACTGTCGCTAATTTTAAATACGCCAGGGATTGCCTTTTCTATAGTAAATTTTTCAAAAAATAATTTTCTACTGTCGCAAATTTTAATTACGCCAGGGATTGCCTTTTCTATAGTAAATTTTTCAAAATTTAATTTTACACTGTCGCAAATTTTAAATACGCCAGGGATTGCCTTTTCTATAGTAAATTTTTCAAAATTTAATTTTATACTGTCGCAAATTTTAAATACGCCAGGGATTGATTGCCTTTTCTATAGTAAATTATTCAAAAAATAATTTTTTACTGTTGCAAATTTTAATTGCGCCAGGGATTGCCTTTTCTATAGTAAATTTTTCAAAAAATAATTTTTTACTGTCGAAAATTTTAATTACGCCAGGGATTGCCTTTTCTATAGTAAATTTTTCACAAATTAATTTTTTACTGTCGCAAATTTTAATTGCGCCAGGGATTGCCTTTTCTACAGTAAATTTACAAAAAATAATTTTTTACTGTCGCAAATTTTAATTGCGCCAGGGATTGCCGTTTCTACAGTAAATTTTTCAAAAAATAATTTTCTACTGTCGCAAATTTTAAATACGCCAGGTATTGCCTTTTCTATAGTAAATTTTTCAAAAAATAATTTTTTGCTGTCGCAAATTTTAATTGCGCCAGGGATTGCCTTTTCTATAGTAAATTTTCAAAATTTAATTTTATACTGTCGCAAATTTTAAATACGCCAGGGATTGCCTTTTCTATAGTAAATTATTAAAAAAATAATTTTTTACTCTAGAAAATTTTAATTACGCCAGGGATTGCCTTTTCTATAGTAAATTTTTCAAAAATTAATTTTTTACTGTCGCAAATTTTAATTGCGCCAGGGATTGCCTTTTCTACAGTAAATTTTTCAAAAAATTATTTTTTACTGTCGCAAATTTTAATTGCGCCAGAGATTGCCTTTTCTATAGTAAATTTTTCAAAAATTAATTTTTTACTGTCACAAATTTTAAATACGCCAGGGATTGCCTCTTCTATAGTAAATTTTTCAAAAATTAATTTTTTACTGTCGCCAATTTTAAATACGCCAGGGATTGCCTTTTCTATAGTAAATTTTTCAAAAAATAATTTTCTACTCTCGCAAATTTTAAATATGCCAGGGATTGCCTTTTCTATAATAAATTTTTAAAAAAATAATTTTATACTGTCGAAAATTTTAAATACGCCAGGGATTGATTGCCTTTTCTATAGTAAATTTTTCAAAATTTAATTTTATACTGTCGCTAATTTTAAATCCGCCAGGGATTGCCTTTTCTATATTAAATTATTCAAAAAATAATTTTCTACTGTCGCTAATTTTAAATACGCCAGGGATTGCCTTTTCTATAGTAAATTTTTCACAAAATAATTTTCTACTGTCGCAAATTTTAATTACGCCAGGGATTGCCTTTTCTATAGTAAATTTTTCAAAATTTAATTTTATACTGTCGCAAATTTTAAATACGCCAGGGATTGCCTTTTCTATAGTAAATTTTTCCAAAAAATTATTTTTTACTGTCGCAAATTTTAATTGCGCCAGGGATTGCCTTTTCTACAGTAAATTTTTCAAAAAATAATTTTTTACTGTCGCAAATTTTAAATACGCCAGGGATTGCCTTTTCTATAGTAAATTTTTCAAAAAATAATTTTTTACTGTCGCAAATTTTAATTGCGCCAGGGATTGCCTTTTCTATAGTAAATTTGTCAAAAAATAATTTTTTACTGTCGCTAATTTTAAATCCGCCAGGGATTGCCTTTTCTATAGTAAATTATTCAAAAAATAATTTTCTACTGTCGCTAATTTTAAATACGTCAGGGATTGCCTTTTCTATAGTAAATTTTTCAAAATTTAATTTTATACTGTCGCTAATTTTAAATCCGCCAGGGGTTGCCTTTTCTATAGTAAATTATTTAAAAAATAATTTTCTACTGTCGCTAATTTTAAATTCGCCAGGGATTGCCTTTTCTATAGTAAATTATTCAAAAAATAATTTTCTACTGTGGCTAATTTTAAATACGCCAGGGATTGCCTTTTCTATAGTAAATTTTTCAAAAAATAATTTTTTACTGTCGCAAATTTTAATTGCGCAAGAGATTGCCTTTTCTATAGTAAATTTTTCAAAATTTAATTTTATACTGTCGCTAATTTTAAATCCGCCAGGGATTGCCTTTTCTATAGTAAATTATTCAAAAAATAATTTTATACTGTCGCAAATTTTAAATACGCCAGGGATTGCCTTTTCTATAGTAAATTTTTCAAAATTTAATTTTATACTGTCGCAAATTTTCAATACGCCAGGGATTGATTGCTTTTCTATAGTAAATTATTCAGAAAATAATTTTTTACTGTCGCAAAATTTAATTGCGCCAGGGATTGACTTTTCTACAGTAAATATTTCAAAAAATATTTTTTTACTGTCGAAAATTTTAATTACGCCAGGGATTGCCTTTTCTATAGTAAATTTTTCCCAAATTAATTTTTACTGTCGCAAATTTTAATTGCGCCAGGGATTGCTTTTCTACAGTAAATTTTTCAAAAATAATTTTTTACTGTCGCAAATTTTAATTGCGCCAGGGATTACCTTTTCTACAGTAAATTTTTCAAAAAATAATTTTCTACTGTCGCAAATTTTAAATACGCCAGGGATTGCCCTTTCTATAGTAAATTTTTCAAAAAATAATTTTTTGCTGTCGCAAATTTTAATTGCGCCAGGGATTTCCTTTTCTATAGTAAATTTTTCAAAATTTAAATTAATACTGTCGCAAATTTTAAATACGCCAGGGATTACCTTTTCTATAGTAAATTATTCAAAAAATAATTTTTTACTGTCGAAAATTTTAATTACGCCAGGGATTGCCTTTTCTATAGTAAATTTTTCAAAAATTAATTTTTTACTGTCGCAAATTTTAATTGCGCCAGGGATTGCCTTTTCTACAGTAAATTTTTCAAAAAATAATTTTTTACTGGCGCAAATTTTAATTGCGCCAGGGATTGCCTTTTCTATAGTAAATTTTTCAAAAATAAATTTTTTACTGTCGCAAATTTTAAATACGCCAGGGTTTGCCTCTTCTATAGTAAATTTTTCAAAAATTAATTTTTTACTGTCGCAATTTTTAAATACGCCAGGGATTGCCTTTTCTATAGTAAATTTTTCAAAAAATAATTTTCTAGTGTCGCAAATTTTAAATACGCCAGGGATTGCCTTTTCTATAGTAAATTTTTCAAAAACTAATTTTTTACTGTCGCAAATTTTAATTACGCCAGGTATTGCCTTTTCAATAGTAAATTTTTCAAAAAATAATTTTTTACTGTCGCAAATTTTAAATACGCCAGGGATTGCCTTTTCTATAGTAAATATTTCAAAAAATAATTTTTTACTGTCGCAAATTTTATTTGCGCCAGGGATTGCCTTTTCTACAGTAAATTTTTCAAAAAATAATTTTTTACTGTCGCAAATTTTAAATACGCCAGGGATTGCCTTTTCTATAGTAAATTTTTCAAAATTTAATTTTTTACTGTCGAAAATTTTAATTACGCCAGGGATTGCTTTTTCTATAGTAAATTTTTCACAAATTAATTTTTTACTGTCGCAAATTTTAATGGCGCCAGGGATTGCCTTTTCTACAGTAAATTTTTCAAAAAATAATTTTTTACTGTCGCAACTTTTAATTGCGCCAGGGATTGCCTTTTCTACAGTAAATTTTTCAAAAAATAATTTTCTACTGTCGCAAATTTTAAATACGCCAGGGATTGCCTTTTCTATAGTAAATTTTTCAAAAAATAATTTTTTGCTGTCGCAAATTTTAATTGCGCCAGGGATTGCCTTTTCTATAGTAAATTTTTCAAAATTTAATTTTATACTGTCGCAAATTTTAAATACGCCAGGGATTGCCTTTTCTATAGTAAATTATTCAAAAAATAATTTTTTACTGTCGAAAATTTTAATTACGCCAGGGATTGCCTTTTCTATAGTAAATTTTTCAAAAATTAATTTTTTACTGTCGCAAATTTTAATTGCGCCAGGGATTGCCTTTTCTACAGTAAATTTTTCAAAAAATAAATTTTTACTGTCGCAAATTTTAATTGCGCCAAGGATTGCCTTTTCTATAGTAAATATTTCAAAATTAATTTTTTACTGTCGCAACTTTTAATTGCGCCAGGGATTGCCTTTTCTACAGTAAATTTTTCAAAAAATAATTTTTTACTGTCGCAAATTTTAATTGCGCTAGGGATTGCCTTTTCTATAGTAAATTTTTCAAAAAATAATTTTTTACTGTCGCAAATTTTAATTGCGCCAGGAATTGCCTTTTCTATAGTAAATATTTCAAAAAATAATTTTTTACTGTCGAAAATTTTAATTACGCCAGGGATTGCCTTTTCTATAGTAAAATTTTCACAAATTAATTTTTTACTGTCGCAAATTTTAATTGCGCCAGGGATTGCCTTTTCTACAGTAAATTTTTCAAAAAATAATTTTTTACTGTCGCAAATTTTAATTGCGCCAGGGATTGCCTTTTCTACAGTAAATTTTTCAAAAATTAATTTTTTACTGTCGCCAATTTTAAATACGCCAGGGATTGCCTTTTCTATAGTAAATTTTTCAAAAAATAATTTTCTACTGTCGCAAATTTTAAATACGCCAGGGATTGCCTTTTCTATAATAAATTTTAAAAAAAATAATTTTATACTGTCGAAAATTTTAAATACGCCAGGGATTGATTGCCTTTTCTATAGTAAATTTTTCAAAATTTAATTTTATACTGTCGCTAATTTTAAATCCGCCAGGGATTGCCTTTTCTATATTAAATTATTCAAAAAATAATTTTCTACTGTCGCTAATTTTAAATACGCCAGGGATTGCCTTTTCTATAGTAAATTTTTCACAAAATAATTTTCTACTGTCGCAAATTTTAGTTACGCCAGGGATTGCCTTTTCTATAGTAAATTTTTCAAAATTTCATTTTATACTGTCGCAAATTTTAAATACGCCAGGGATTGCCTTTTCTATAGTAAATTTTTCAAAAAATAATTTTTTACTGTCGCAAATTTTAATTGCGCCAGGGATTGCCTTTTCTACAGTAAATTTTTCAAAAAATAATTTTTTACTGTCGCAAATTTTAAATACGCCAGGGATTGCCTTTTCTATAGTAAATTTTTCAAAAAATAATTTTTTACTGTCGCAAATTTTAATTGCGCCAGGAATTGCCTTTTCTATAGTAAATTTGTCAAAAAATAATTTTCTACTGTCGCTAATTTTAAATACGCCAGGGATTGCCTTTTCTATAGTAAAATTTTCAAAATTTAATTTTATACTCTCGCTAATTTTAAATCCGCCAGGGATTGCCTTTTCTATAGTAAATTATTCAAAAAATAATTTTCTACTGTCGCTAGTTTTAAATACGCCAGGGATTGCCTTTTCTATAGTAAATTTGTCAAAAAATAATTTTTTACTGTCGCTAATTTTAAATCCGCCAGGGATTGCCTTTTCTATAGTAAATTATTCAAAAAATAATTTTCTACTGTCGCTAATTTTAAATACGCCAGGGATTGCCTTTTCTATAGTAAAATTTTCAAAATTTAATTTTATACTCTCGCTAATTTTAAATCCGCCAGGGATTGCCTTTTCTATAGTAAATTATTCAAAAAATAATTTTCTACTGTCGCTAGTTTTAAATACGCCAGGGATTGCCTTTTCTATAGTAAATTTTTCAAAAAATAATTTTCTACTGTCGCAAATTTTAATTACGCCAGGGATTGCCTTTTCTATAGTAAATTTTTCAAAATTTAATTTTACACTGTCGCAAATTTTAAATACGCCAGGGATTGCCTTTTCTATAGTAAATTTTTCAAAATTTAATTTTATACTGTCGCAAATTTTAAATACGCCAGGGATTGATTGCCTTTTCTATAGTAAATTATTCAAAAAATAATTTTTTACTGTCACAAATTTTAATTGCGCCAGGGATTGCCTTTTCTATAGTAAATATTTCAAAAAATAATTTTTTACTGTCGAAAATTTTAATTACGCCAGGGATTGCCTTTTCTATAGTAAAATTTTCACAAATTAATTTTTTACTGTCGCAAATTTTAATTGCGCCAGGGATTGCCTTTTCTACAGTAAATTTTTCAAAAAATAATTTTTTACTGTCACAAATTTTAATTGCGCCAGGGATTGCCTTTTCTACAGTAAATTTTTCAAAAAATAATTTTCTACTGTCGCAAATTTTAAATACGCCAGGTATTGCCTTTTCTATAGTAAATTTTTCAAAAAATAATTTTTTGCTGTCGCAAATTTTAATTGCGCCAGGGATTGCCTTTTCTATAGTAAATTTTTCAAAATTTAATTTTATACTGTCGCAAATTTTAAATACGCCAGGGATTGCCTTTTCTATAGTAGATTATTAAAAAAATATTTTTTTACTGTAGAAAATTTTAATTACGCCAGGGATTGCCTTTTCTATGGTAAATTTTTCAAAAATTAATTTTTTACTGTCGCAAATTTTAATTGCGCCAGGGATTGCCTTTTCTACAGTAAATTTTTCAAAAAATTATTTTTTACTGTCGCAAATTTTAATTGCGCCAGAGATTGCCTTTTCTATAGTAAATTTTTCAAAAATTAATTTTTTACTGTCACAAATTTTAAATACGCCAGGGATTGCCTCTTCTATAGTAAATTTTTCAAAAATTAATTTTTTACTGTCGCCAATTTTTAATACGCCAGGGATTGCCTTTTCTATAGTAAATTTTTAAAAAAATAATTTTATACTGTCGAAAATTTTAAATCCGCCAGGGATTGCCTTTTCTATATTAAATTATTCAAAAAATAATTTTCTACTGTCGCTAATTTTAAATACGGCAGGGATTGCCTTTTCTATAGTAAATTTTTCAAAAATTAATTTTATACTGTCGAAAATTTTAAATACGCCAGGGATTGCCTTTTCTATAGTAAATTTTTCAAAATTTAATTTTATACTGTCGCTAATTTTAAATCCGCCAGGGATTGCCTTTTCTATATTAAATTATTCAAAAAATAATTTTCTACTGTCGCTAATTTTAAATACGGCAGGGATTGCCTTTTCTATAGTAAATTTTTCACAAAATAATTTTCTACTGTCGCAAGTTTTAATTACGCCAGGGATTGCCTTTTCTATAGTAAATTTTTCAAAATTTAATTTTATACTGTCGCAAATTTTAAATACGCCAGGGATTGCCTTTTCTATAGTAAATTTTTCAAAAAATAATTTTTTACTGTCGCAAATTTTAATTGCGCCAGGGATTGCCTTTTCTACAGTAAATTTTTCAAAAAATAATTTTTTACTGTCGCAAATTTTAAATACGCCAGGGATTGCCTTTTCTATAGTAAATTTTTCAAAAAATAATTTTTTACTGTCGCAAATTTTAATTGCGCCAGGGATTGCCTTTTCTATAGTAAATTTGTCAAAAAATAATTTTTTACTGTCGCTAATTTTAAATCCGCCAGGGATTGCCTCTTCTATAGTAAATTATTCAAAAAATAATTTTCTACTGTCGCTAATTTTAAATACGTCAGGGATTGCCTTTTCTATAGTAAATTTTTCAAAATTTAATTTTATACTGTCGCTAATTTTAAATCCGCCAGGGGTTGCCTTTTCTATAGTAAATTATTTAAAAACTAATTTTCTACTGTCGCTTATTTTAAATTCGCCAGGGATTGCCTTTTCTATAGTAAATTATTCAAAAAATAATTTTCTACTGTGGCTAATTTTAAATACGCCAGGGATTGCCTTTTCTATAGTAAATTATTCAAAAAATAATATTTACTGTCGCAAATTTTAATTGCGCCAGGGATTGCCTTTTCTATAGTAAATTTTTCAAAATTTAATTTTATACTGTCGCTAATTTTAAATCCGCCAGGGATTGCCTTTTCTATAGTAAATTATTCAAATATAATTTTATACTGTCGCAAATTTTAAATACGCCAGGGATTGCCTTTTCTATAGTAAATTTTTCAAAATTTAATTTTATACTGTCGCAAATTTTAAATACGCCAGGGATTGATTGCTTTTCTGTAGTAAATTATTCAGAAAATAATTTTTTAGTGTCGCAAATTTTAATTGCGCCAGGGATTGCCTTTTCTACAGTAAATTTTTCAAAAAATAATTTTTTACTGTCGAAAATTTTAATTACGCCAGGGATTGCCTTTTCTATAGTAAATTTTTCCCAAATTAATTTTTACTGTCGCAAATTTTAATTGCGCCAGGGATTGCCTTTTCTACAGTAAATTTTTCAAAAAATAATTTTTTACTGTCGCAAATTTTAATTGCGCCAGGGATTGCCTTTTCTACAGTAAATTTTTCAAAAAATAATTTTCTACTGTCGCAAATTTTAAATACGCCAGGGATTGCCCTTTCTATAGTAAATTTTTCAAAAAATAATTTTTTGCTGTCGCAAATTTAAATTGCGCCAGGGATTGCCTTTTCTATAGTAAATTTTTCAAAATTTAAATTTATACTGTCGCAAATTTTAAATACGCCAGGGATTACCTTTTCTATAGTAAATTATTCAAAAAATAATTTTTTACTGTCGAAAATTTTAATTACGCCAGGGATTGCCTTTTCTATAGTAAATTTTTCAAAAATTAATTTTTTATTGTCGCAAATTTTAATTGCGCCAGGGATTGCCTTTTCTATAGTAAATTTTTCAAAAATTAATTTTTTATTGTCGCAAATTTTAATTGCGCCAGGGATTGCCTTTTCTATAGTAAATTTTTCAAAAATTAATTTTTTACTGTCGCAAATTTTAAATACGCCAGGATTTGCCTCTTCTATAGTAAATTTTTCAAAAATTAATTTTTTACTGTCGCAAATTTTAAATACGCCAGGGATTGCCTTTTCTATAGTAAATTTTTCAAAAAATTATTTCCTAGTGTCGCAAATTTTAAATACGCCAGGGATTGCCTTTTCTATAATAAATTTTTCAAAAAATAATTTTTTACTGTCGAAAATTTTAAATACGCCAGGGATTGCCTTTCCTACAGTAAATTTTTCAAAAAATAATTTTCTACTGTCGCAAATTTTAATTACGCCAGGGATTGTCTTTTTTATAGTGAATTTTTCACAAATTAATTTTTTACTGTCGCAAATTTTAATTGCGCCAGGGATTTCCTTTTCTATGGTAAATTTTTCACAAATTAATTTTTTACTGTTGCAAATTTTAAATACGCCAGGGATTGCCTTTTCTATAATAAATTTTTCAAAAATTAATTTTCTACTGTCGCAAATTTTAATTGCGCCAGGGATTGCCTTTTCTACAGTAAATTTTTCAAAAAATAATTTTTTACTGTCGCAAATTTTAATTGCGCCAGAGATTGCCTTTTCTATAGTAAATTTTTCAAAAATTAATTTTTTACTGTCGCAAATTTTAAATACGCCAGGGATTGCCTCTTCTATAGTAAATTTTTCAAAAATTAATTTTTTACTGTCGCCAATTTTAAATACGCCAGGGATTGCATTTTCTATAGTAAATTTTTCAAAAAATAATTTTCTACTGTCGCAAATTTTAAATACGCCAGGGATTGCCTTTTCTATAATAAATTTTTAAAAAAATAATTTTATACTGTCGAAAATTTTAAATACGCCAGGGATTGCCTTTTCTATAGTAAATTTTTCAAAATTTAATTTTATACTGTCGCTAATTTTAAATCCGCCAGGGATTGCCTTTTCTATAGTAAATTATTCAAAAAATAATTTTCTACTGTCGCTAATTTTAAATACGCCAGGGATTGCCTTTTCTATAGTAAATTTTTCAAAAAATAATTTTCTACTGTCACAAATTTTAATTACGCCAGGGATTGCCTTTTCTATAGTAAATTTTTCAAAATTTAATTTTATACTGTCGCAAATTTTAAATACGCCAGAGATTGCCTTTTCTATAGTAAATTTTTCAAAAAATAATTTTTTACTGTCGCAAATTTTAATTGCGCCAGGGATTGCCTTTCTACAGTAAATTTTTCAAAAAATAATTTTTTACTGTCGCAAATTTTCAATACGCCAGGGATTGCCTTTTCTATAGTAAATTATTCAAAAAATAATTTTTTACTGTCGCAAATTTTAATTGTGCCAGGGATTGCCTTTTCTATAGTAAATTTGTCAAAAAATAATTTTTTACTGTCGCTAATTTTAAATCCGCCAGGGATTGCTTTTTCTATAGTAAATTATTCAAAAAATAATTTTCTACTGTCGCTAATTTTAAATACGCCAGGGATTGCCTTTTCTATAGTAAATTTTTCAAAATTTAATTTTATACTGTCGCTAATTTTAAATTCGCCAGGGGTTGCCTTTTCTATAGTAAATTATTTAAAAAATAATTTTCTACTGTCGCTAATTTTAAATTCGCCAGGGATTGCCTTTTCTATAGTAAATTTTTCAAAAATTAATTTTTTACTGTCGCAAATTTTAAATACGCCAGGGTTTGCCTTTTCTATAGTAAATTTTTCAAAAATTAATTTTTTACTGTCGCAAATTTTAAATACGCCAGGGATTGCCTTTTCTATAGTAAATTTTTCAAAAAATAATTTTCTAGTGTCGCAAATTTTAAATACGCCAGGGATTGCCTTTTCTATAATAAATTTTTCAAAAAATAATTTTTTACTGTCGCAAATTTTAATTGCGCCAGGGATTGCCTTTTCTACAGTAAATTTTTCAAAAAATAATTTTCTACTGTCGCAAATTTTAAATACGCCAGGGATTGCCCTTTCTATAGTAAATTTTTCAAAAAATAATTTTTTGCTGTCGCAAATTTTAATTGCGCCAGGGATTGCCTTTTCTATAGTAAATTTTTCAAAAATTAATTTTTTACTGTCGCAAATTTTAAATACGCCAGGGATTGCCTCTTCTATAGTAAATTTTTCAAAAATTAATTTTTTACTGTCGCAAATTTTAAATACGCCAGGGATTGCCTTTTCTATAGTAAATTTTTCAAAAAATAATTTTCTAGTGTCGCAAATTTTAAATACGCCAGGGATTGCCTTTTCTATAATAAATTTTTCAAAAAATAATTTTTTACTGTCGAAAATTTTAAATACGCCAGGGATTGCCTTTCCTACAGTAAATTTTTCAAAAAATAATTTTCTACTGTCGCAAATTTTAATTACGCCAGGGATTGTCTTTTCTATAGTGAATTTTTCACAAATTAATTTTTTACTGTCGCAAATTTTAATTGCGCCAGGGATTTCCTTTTCTATGGTAAATTTTTCACAAATTAATTTTTTACTGTTGCAAATTTTAAATACGCCAGGGATTGCCTTTTCTATAGTAAATTATTCAAAAAATAATTTTTTACTGTCGCAAATTTTAATTGCGCCAGGGATTGCCTTTTCTACAGTAAATTTTTCAAAAAAATATTTTTTACTGTCGGAAGTTTTAAATACGCCAGGGATTGCCTTTTCTATAGTAAATTTTTCAAAAATTAATTTTTTACTGTCGCAAATTTTAAATACGCCAGGGATTGCCTCTTCTATAGTAAATTTTTCAAAAATTAATTTTTTACTGTCGCAAATTTTAAATACGCCAGGGATTGCCTTTTCTATAGTAAATTTTTAAAAAAATAATTTTCTAGTGTCGCAAATTTTAAATACGCCAGGGATTGCCTTTTCTATAATAAATTTTTCAAAAAATAATTTTTTACTGTCGAAAATTTTAAATACGCCAGGGATTGCCTTTCCTACAGTAAATTTTTCAAAAAATAATTTTCTACTGTCGCAAATTTTAATTACGCCAGGGATTGTCTTTTCTATAGTGAATTTTTCACAAATTAATTTTTTACTGTCGCAAATTTTAATTGCGCCAGGGATTTCCTTTTCTATGGTAAATTTTTCACAAATTAATTTTTTACTGTTGCAAATTTTAAATACGCCAGGGATTGCCTTTTCTATAGTAAATTATTCAAAAAATAATTTTTTACTGTCGCAAATTTTAATTGCGCCAGGGATTGCCTTTTCTATAGTAAATTATTCAAAAAATAATTTTATACTGTCGCAAATTTTAAATACGCCAGGGATTGCCTTTTCTATAGTTAATTTTTCAAAATTTAATTTTATACTGTCGCAAATTTTAAATACGCCAGGGATTGATTGCTTTTCTATAGTAAATTATTCAGAAAATAATTTTTTACTGTCGCAAATTTTAATTGCGCCAGGGATTGCCTTTTCTACAGTAAATTTTTCAAAAAATAATTTTTTACTGTCGAAAATTTTAATTACGCCAGGGATTGCCTTTTCTATAGTAAATTTTTGCCAAATTAATTTTTACTGTCGCAAATTTTAATTGCGCCAGGGATTGCCTTTTCTACAGTAAATTTTTCAAAAAATAATTTTTTACTGTCGCAAATTTTAATTGCGCCAGGGATTGCCTTTTCTACAGTAAATTTTTCAAAAAATAATTTTCTACTGTCGCAAATTTTAAATACGCCAGGGATTGCCCTTTCTATAGTAAATTTTTCAAAAAATAATTTTTTGCTGTCGCAAATTTTAATTGCGCCAGGGATTGCCTTTTCTATAGTAAATTTTTCAAAAATTAATTTTTTACTGTCGCAAATTTTAAATACGCCAGGGATTGCCTCTTCTATAGTAAATTTTTCAAAAATTAATTTTTTACTGTCGCAAATTTTAAATACGCCAGGGATTGCCTTTTCTATAGTAAATTTTTCAAAAAATAATTTTCTAGTGTCGCAAATTTTAAATACGCCAGGGATTGCCTTTTCTATAATAAATTTTTCAAAAAATAATTTTTTACTGTCGAAAATTTTAAATACGCCAGGGATTGCCTTTCCTACAGTAAATTTTTCAAAAAATAATTTTCTACTGTCGCAAATTTTAATTACGCCAGGGATTGTCTTTTCTATAGTGAATTTTTCACAAATTAATTTTTTACTGTCGCAAATTTTAATTGCGCCAGGGATTTCCTTTTCTATGGTAAATTTTTCACAAATTAATTTTTTACTGTTGCAAATTTTAAATACGCCAGGGATTGCCTTTTCTATAGTAAATTATTCAAAAAATAATTTTTTACTGTCGCAAATTTTAATTGCGCCAGGGATTGCCTTTTCTACAGTAAATTTTTCAAAAAAATATTTTTTACTGTCGGAAGTTTTAAATACGCCAGGGATTGCCTTTTCTATAGTAAATTTTTCAAAAATTAATTTTTTACTGTCGCAAATTTTAAATACGCCAGGGATTGCCTCTTCTATAGTAAATTTTTCAAAAATTAATTTTTTACTGTCGCAAATTTTAAATACGCCAGGGATTGCCTTTTCTATAGTAAATTTTTAAAAAAATAATTTTCTAGTGTCGCAAATTTTAAATACGCCAGGGATTGCCTTTTCTATAATAAATTTTTCAAAAAATAATTTTTTACTGTCGAAAATTTTAAATACGCCAGGGATTGCCTTTCCTACAGTAAATTTTTCAAAAAATAATTTTCTACTGTCGCAAATTTTAATTACGCCAGGGATTGTCTTTTCTATAGTGAATTTTTCACAAATTAATTTTTTACTGTCGCAAATTTTAATTGCGCCAGGGATTTCCTTTTCTATGGTAAATTTTTGCCAAATTAATTTTTACTGTCGCAAATTTTAATTGCGCCAGGGATTGCCTTTTCTACAGTAAATTTTTCAAAAAATAATTTTTTACTGTCGCAAATTTTAATTGCGCCAGGGATTGCCTTTTCTACAGTAAATTTTTCAAAAAATAATTTTCTACTGTCGCAAATTTTAAATACGCCAGGGATTGCCATTTCTATAGTAAATTTTTCAAAAAATAATTTTTACTGTCGCAAATTTTAATTGCGCCAGGGATTGCCTTTTCTACAGTAAATTTTTCAAAAAATAATTTTTTACTGTCGCAAATTTTAATTGCCCCAGGGATTGCCTTTTCTACAGTAAATTTTTCAAAAAATAATTTTCTACTGTCGCAAATTTTAAATACGCCAGGGATTGCCATTTCTATAGTAAATTTTTCAAAAAATAATTTTTTGCTGTCGCAAATTTTAATTGCGCCAGGGATTGCCTTTTCTATAGTAAATTTTTCAAAATTTAAATTTATACTGTCGCAAATTTTAAATACGCCAGGGATTACCTTTTCTATAGTAAATTATTCAAAAAATAATTTTTTACTGTCGAAAATTTTAATTACGCCAGGGATTGCATTTTCTATAGTAAATTATTCAAAAAATAATTTTATACTGTCGCAAATTTTAATTACGCCAGGGATTGCCTTTTCAGTAGTAAATTTTTCACAAAATAATTTTTTACCGTCGCAAATTTTAATTGCGCCAGGGATTGCCTTTTCTACAGTAAATTTTTCACAAATTAATTTTCTACTGTCGCAAATTTTAAATACACCAGGGATTGCCTTTTCTATAGTAAATTTTTCAAAAAATAATTTTTTGCTGTCGCAAATTTTAATTGCGCCAGGGATTGCCTTTTCTATAGTAAATTTTTCAAAAAATAGTTTTCTACTGTCGCAAATTTTAATTGCGCCAGGGATTGCCGTTTCTATAGTAAATTTTGCAAAAAATAATTTTTTACTGTCGCAAATTTTAATTTCGCCAGGGATTGCCTTTTCTATAGTAAATTTTTCAAAAAATAATTTTCTACTGTCGCATGTTTTAATTGCGCCAGAGATTGCCTTTTCTACAGTAAATTTTTCAAAAAATAATTTTTTACTGTCAAAAATTTTAATTACGCCAGGGATTGCCTTTTCTACAGTAAATTTTTCAAAAAATAATTTTTTACTGTCGCAAGTTTTCATTGCCCCAGGGATTGCCTTTTCTATAGTAAATTTTTCAAAAACTAATTTTTTACTGTCACAAATTTTAATTACGCCAGGTATTGCCTTTTCTATAGTAAATTTTTCAAAAATAATTTTTTACTGTCGCAAATTTTAAATACGCCAGGGATTGCCTCTTCTATAGTAAATTTTTCAAAAAATAATTTTTTACTGTCGCAAATTTTAATTCCGCCAGGGATTGCCTTTTCTACAGTAAATTTTTCAAAAAATAATTTTTTACTGTCGCAAATTTTAAATACGCCAGAGATTGCCTTTTTTATAGTAAATTATTCAAAAAATAATTTTTTACTGTCGCAAATTTTAATTGCGCCAGGGATTGCCATTTCTACAGTAAATTTTTCAAAAAATAATTTTTTACTGTCGAAAATTTTTATTACGCCAGGGACTGCCTTTTCTATAGTAAATTTTTCACAAATTAATTTTTGACTGTCGCAAATTTTAATTGGGCCAGGGATTGCCTTTTCTACAGTAAATTTTTCAAAAAATAATTTTTTACTGTCGCAAATTTTAATTGCGCCAGGGATTGCCTTTTCTACAGTAAATTTTTTCAAAAAATAATTTTCTACTATCGCAAATTTTAAATACGCCAGGGATTGCCTTTTCTATAGTAAATTATTCAAAAAATAATTTTTTACTGTCGCAAATTTTAATTGCGCCAGGGATTGCCTTTTCTACAGTAAATTTTTCAAAAAATAATTTTTTACTGTCGCAAGTTTTAAATACGCCAGGGATTGCCTTTTCTATAGTAAATTTTTCAAAAAATAATTTTTTTCTGTCGCAAATTTTAATTGCGCCAGGGATTGCCTTTTTTACAGTAAAAAATTCAAAAAATAATTTTCTACTGTCGCAAATTTTAATTGCGCCAGGGATTGCCTTTTCTATAGTAAATTTCTCACAAATTAATTTTTTACTGTCGCAAATTTTAATTGCGCCAGGGATTGCCTTTTCTATACTAAATTTTGGAAAAAATAATTTTTTACTGTCGCAAATTTTAATTTCGCCAGGGATTGCCTTCTCTATAGTAAATTTTTCAAAAAATAATTTTCTACTGTCGCATATTTTAATTGCGCCAGGGATTGCCTTTTCTTCAGTAAATTTTTGAAAAAATAATTTTTTACTGTCGAAAATTTTAATTACGCCAGGGATTGCCTTTTCTACAGTAAATTTTTCAAAAAATAATTTTTTACTGTCGCAAGTTTTAATTGCGCCAGGGATTGCCTTTTCTATAGTAAATTTTTCAAAAACTAATTTTTTACTGTCGCAAATTTTAATTACGCCAGGGATTGCCTTTTCTATAGTAAATTTTTCAAAAAATAAGTTTTTACTGTCGCAAATTTTATATACGCCAGGGATTGCCTCTTCTATAGTAAATTTTTCAAAAAATAATTTTTTACTGTCGCAAATTTTAATTGCGCCAGGGATTGCCTTTTCTACAGTAAATTTTTCAAAAAATAATTTTTTACTGTCGCAAATTTTAAATACGCCAGGGATTGCCTTTTCTATAGTAAATTTTTCAAAAATAATTTTTTACTGTCGCAAATTTTAATTGCGCCAGGGATTGCCTTTTCTATAGTAAATTTGTCAAAAAATAATTTTTTACTGTCGCTAATTTTAAATCCGCCAGGGATTGCCTTTTCTATAGTAAATTATTCAAAAAATAATTTTCTACTCTCGCTAATTTTAAATACGCCAGGGATTGCCTTTTCTATAGTAAATTTTTCAAAATTTAATTTTATAATGTCGCTGATTTTAAATCCGCCAGGGATTGCCTTTTCTATAGTAAATTATTCAAAAAATAATTTTCTACTGTCGCTAATTTTAAATACTCCAGGGATTGCCTTTTCTATAGTAAATTTTTCAAAAAATTATTTTCTACTGTCGCAAATTTTAATTACGCCAGGGATTGCCTTTTCTATAGTAAATTTTTCAAAATTTAATTTTATACTGTCGCAAATTTTAAATCCGCCAGGGATTGCCTTTTCTATAGTCAATTTTTCAAAATTTAATTTTATACTGTCGCAAATTTTAAATACGCCAGGGATTGCCTTTTCTATAGTAAATTATTCAAAAAATAATTTTTTACTTTCGCAAATTTTAATTGCGCCAGGGATTGCCTTTTCTACAGTAAATTTTTCAAAAAATAATTTTTTACTGTCGAAAATTTTAATTGCGCCAGGGATTGCCTTTTCTACAGTAAATTTTTCAAAAAATAATTTTTTACTGTCGAAAATTTTAATTACGCCAGGGATTGCCTTTTCTATAGTAAATTTCTCACAAATTAATTTTTTACTATCGCAAATTTTAACTGGGCCAGGGATTGCCTTTTCTATAGTAAATTTTTCAAAATTTAATTTTATACTGTCGCAAATTTTAAACACGCCAGGGATTGCCTTTTCTATAGTAAATTTTTCAAAATTTAATTTTATACTGTCGCAAATTTTAAATACGCCAGGGATTGCCTTTTCTATAGTAAATTATTCAAAAAATAATTTTTTACTTTCGCAAATTTTAATTGCGCCAGGGATTGCCTTTTCTACAGTAAATTTTTCAAAAAATAATTTTTTGCTGTCGCAACTTTTAATTGCGCCAGGGATTGCCTTTTCTATAGTAAATTTTTCAAAAAATAATTTTTTACTGTCGAAAATTTTAATTACGCCAGGGATTGCCTTTTCTATAGTAAATTTTTCAAAATTTAATTTTATACTGTCGCAAATTTTAAATACGCCAGGGATTGCCTTTTCTATAGTAAATTTTTCAAAATTTAATTTTATACTGTCGCAAATTTTAAATACGCCAGGGATTGCCTTTTCTATAGTAAATTATTCAAAAAATAATTTTTTACTTTCGCAAATTTTAATTGCGCCAGGGATTGCCTTTTCTACAGTAAATTTTTCAAAATTTAATTTTATACTGTCGCAAATTTTAAATACGCCAGGGATTGCCTTTTCTATAGTAAATTATTCAAAAAATAATTTTTTACTTTCGCAAATTTTAATTGCGCCAGGGATTGCCTTTTCTACAGTAAATTTTTCAAAAAATAATTTTTTGCTGTCGCAAATTTTAATTGCGCCAGGGATTGCCTTTTCTATAGTAAATTTTTCAAAATTTAATTTTATACTGTCGCAAATTTTAAATACGCCAGGGATTGCCTTTTCTATAGTAAATTATTCAAAAAATAATTTTTTACTGTCGACAATTTTAATTGCGCCAGGGATTGCCTTTTCTATAGTAAATTTTTCAAAAATTAATTTTTTACTGTCGCAAATTTTAAATACGCCAGGGATTGCCTTTTCTATAGTAAATTTTTCAAAAAATAATTTTCTACTGTCGCAAATTTTAAATACGCCAGGGATTGCCTTTCCTATAGTAAATTTTTCAAAAAATAATTTTTTACTGTCGAAAATTTTAAATACGCCAGGGATTGCCTTTTCTATAGTAAATTTTTCAAAAAATAATTTTATACTGTCGCAAATTTTATTTACGCCAGGGATTGCCTTTTCTATAGTAAATTATTCACAAATTAATTTTTTTATGTCGCAACTTTTAATTGCGTCAGGGATTTCCTTTTCTATAGTAAATTTTTCACAAATTAATTTTCTACTGTCGCAAATTTTAAATACGCCAGGGATTGCCTTTTCTATAGTAAATTTTTCAAAAAATAATATTTTTCTGTCGCAAATTTTAAATGCGCCAGGGATTGCCTTTTCTACAGTAAATTTTTCAAAAAATAATTTTTTACTGTCGCAAGTTTTAAATACCCCAGGGATTGCCTTTTCTATAGTAAATTTTTCAAAAAATAATTTTTTACTGTCGCAAGTTTTAATTGCGCCAGGGATTGCCTTTTCTATAGTAAATTTTTCAAAAAATATTTTCTACTGTCGCAAATTTTAATTGCGCCAGGGATTGCCTTTTCTACAGTAAATTATTCAAAAAATAATTTTCTACTGTCGCAAAATTTAGTTACGCCAGGGATTGCCTATTCTATAGTAAATTTTTCACAAATTAATTTTTTACTGTCGCAAATTATAATTGCGCCAGGGATTGCCTTTTCTATAGTAAATTTTTCACAAATTAATTTTCTACTGTCGCAAATTTTAAATACACCACGGATTGCCTTTTCTATAGTAAATTTTTCAAAAAATAATTTTTTGCTGTCGCAAATTTTAATTGCGCCAGGGATTGCCTTTTCTATAGTAAATTTTGCAAAAAATAATTTTTTACTGTCGCAAATTTTAATTGCGCCAGGGATTGCTTTTTCTATAGTAAATTATTCAAAAAATAATTTTCTACTGTCGCAAATTTTAGTTACGCCAGGGATTGCCTTTTCTATAGTAAATTTTTCACAAATTAACTTTTTACTGTCGCAAATTTTAATTGCGCCAGGGATTGCCTTTTCTATAGTAAATTTTTCACAAATTAATTTTCTACTGTCGCAAACTTTAAATACACCAGGGATTGCCTTTTCTATAGTAAATTTTTCAAAAAATAATTTTTTGCTGTCGCAAATTTTAATTGTGCCAGGGATTGCCTTTCCTATAGTAAATTTTGCAAAAAATAATTTTTTACTGTCGCAAATTTAAATTGCGCCAGGGATTGCTTTTTCTATAGTAAATTTTTCAAAAAATAATTTTCTACTGTCGCAAAATTTAATTGCGCCAGGGTTGCGTTTTCTACAGTAAATTTTTCAAAAAATAATTTTTTACTGTCGCAAATTTTAAATACGCCAAGGATTGCCTTTTGTATAGTAAATTTTTCAAAAAATAATTTTTTACTCTGGCAAATTTTAATTGCGCCAGGGATTGCCTTTTCTATAGTAAATTTGTCAAAAAATAATTTTTTATTGTCGGTAATTTTAAATCCGCCAGGGATTGCCTTTTCTATAGTAAATTATTCAAAAAATAATTTTCTACTGTCGCTAATTTTAAATACTCCAGGGATTGCTTTTTCTATAGTAAATTTTTCAAAAAATAATTTTCTACTGTCGCAAATTTTAATTACGCCAGGGATTGCCTTTTCTATAGTAAATTTTTCAAAAAATAATTTTCTACTGTCGCTAATTTTAAATACGCCAGGGATTGCCATTTCTATAGTAAATTTTTCAAAATTTAATTTTATAATGTCGCTGATTTTAAATCCGCCAGGGATTGCCTTTTCTATAGTAAATTATTCAAAAAATAATTTTCTACTGTCGCTAATTTTAAATACTCCAGGGATTGCCTTTTCTATAGTAAATTTTTCAAAAAATTATTTTCTACTGTCGCAAATTTTAATTACGCCAGGGATTGCCTTTTCTATAGTAAATTTTTCAAAATTTAATTTTATACTGTCGCAAATTTTAAATACGCCAGGGATTGCCTTTTCTATAGTAAATTTTTCAAAATTTAATTTTATACTGTCGCAAATTTTAAATACGCCAGGGATTGCCTTTTCTATAGTAAATTATTCAAAAAATAATTTTTTACTTTCGCAAATTTTAATTGCGCCAGGGATTGCCTTTTCTACAGTAAATTTTTCAAAAAATAATTTTTTACTGTCGAAAATTTTAATTGCGCCAGGGATTGCCTTTTCTACAGTAAATTTTTCAAAAAATAATTTTTTACTGACGAAAATTTTAATTACGCCAGGGATTGCCTTTTCTATAGTAAATTTTTCACAAATTAATTTTTTACTATCGCAAATTTTAATTGGGCCAGGGATTGCCTTTTCTATAGTAAATTTTTCAAAATTTAATTTTATACTGTCGCAAATTTTAAATACGCCAGGGATTGCCTTTTCTATAGTAAATTTTTCAAAATTTAATTTTATACTGTCGCAAATTTTAAATACGCCAGGGATTGCCTTTTCTATAGTAAATTATTCAAAAAATAATTTTTTACTTTCGCAAATTTTAATTGCGCCAGGGATTGCCTTTTCTACAGTAAATTTTTCAAAAAATAATTTTTTGCTGTCGCAACTTTTAATTGCGCCAGGGATTGCCTTTTCTATAGTAAATTTTTCAAAAAATAATTTTTTACTGTCGAAAATTTTAATTACGCCAGGGATTGCCTTTTCTATAGTAAATTTTTCAAAATTTAATTTTATACTGTCGCAAATTTTAAATCCGCCAGGGATTGCCTTTTCTATAGTAAATTTTTCAAAATTTAATTTTATACTGTCGCAAATTTTAAATACGCCAGGGATTGCCTTTTCTATAGTAAATTATTCAAACAATAATTTTTTACTTTCGCAAATTTTAATTGCGCCAGGGATTGCCTTTTCTACAGTAAATTTTTCAAAATTTAATTTTATACTG
Source organism: Dioctria linearis (assembly GCA_963930735.1). NCBI lineage: Eukaryota > Metazoa > Arthropoda > Insecta > Diptera > Asilidae > Dioctria > Dioctria linearis. Next base: position 34,358 of record CAWVNZ010002527.1, on the reverse strand, counting down.
TCGCAAATTTTAAATACGCCAGGGATTGCCTTTTCTATAGTAAATTATTCAAAAAATAATTTTTTACTTTCGCAAATTTTAATTGCGCCAGGGATGGCCTTTTCTACAGTAAATTTTTCAAAAAATAATTTTTTGCTGTCGCAAATTTTAATTGCGCCAGGGATTGCCTTTTCTATAGTAAATTTTTCAAAATTTAATTTTATACTGTCGCAAATTTTAAATACGCCAGGGATTGCCTTTTCTATAGTAAATTATTCAAAAAATAATTTTTTACTGTCGACAATTTTAATTGCGCCAGGGATTGCCTTTTCTATAGTAAAATTTTCAAAAATTAATTTTTTACTGTCGCAAATTTTAAATACGCCAGGGATTGCCTTTTCTATAGTAAATTTTTCAAAAAATAATTTTCTACTGTCGCAAATTTTAAATACGCCAGGGATTGCCTTTTCTATAGTAAATTTTTCAAAAAATAATTTTTTACTGTCGAAAATTTTAAATACGCCAGGGATTGCCTTTTCTATAGTAAATTTTTCAAAAAATAATTTTCTACTGTCGCAAATTTTATTTACGCCAGGGATTGCCTTTTCTATAGTAAATTATTCACAAATTAATTTTTTTATGTCGCAAATTTTAATTGCGTCAGGGATTTCCTTTTCTATAGTAAATTTTTCACAAATTAATTTTCTACTGTCGCAAATTTTAAATACGCCAGGGATTGCCTTTTCTATAGTAAATTTTTCAAAAAATAATATTTTTCTGTCGCAAATTTTAAATGCGCCAGGGATTGCCTTTTCTACAGTAAATTTTTCAAGAAATAATTTTTTACTGTCGCAAGTTTTAAATACGCCAGGGATTGCCTTTTCTATAGTAAATTTTTCAAAAAATAATTTTTTACTGTCGCAAGTTTTAATTGCGCCAGGGATTGCCTTTTCTATAGTAAATTTTTCAAAAAATATTTTCTACTGTCGCAAATTTTAATTGCGCCAGGGATTGCCTTTTCTACAGTAAATTATTCAAAAAATAATTTTCTACTGTCGCAAATTTTAGTTACGCCAGGGATTGCCTATTCTATAGTAAATTTTTCACAAATTAATTTTTTACTGTCGCAAATTTTAATTGCGCCAGGGATTGCCTTTTCTATAGTAAATTTTTCACAAATTAATTTTCTACTGTCGCAAATTTTAAATACAACACGGATTGCCTTTTCTATAGTAAATTTTTCAAAAAATAATTTTTTGCTGTCGCAAATTTTAATTGCGCCAGGGATTGCCTTTTCTATAGTAAATTTTGCAAAAAATAATTTTTTACTGTCGCAAATTTTAATTGCGCCAGGGATTGCTTTTTCTATAGTAAATTATTCAAAAAATAATTTTCTACTGCCGCAAATTTTAGTTACGACAGGGATTGCCTTTTCTATAGTAAATTTTTCACAAATTAATTTTTTACTGTCGCAAATTTTAATTGCGCCAGGGATTGCCTTTTCTATAGTAAATTTTTCACAAATTAATTTTCTACTGTCGCAAACTTTAAATACACCAGGGATTGCCTTTTCTATAGTAAATTTTTCAAAAAATAATTTTTTGCTGTCGCAAATTTTAATTGCGCCAGGGATTGCCTTTCCTATAGTAAATTTTGCAAAAAATAATTTTTTACTGTCGCAAATTTAAATTGCGCCAGGGATTGCTTTTTCTATAGTAAATTTTTCCAAAAATAATTTTCTACTGTCGCAAAATTTAATTGCGCCAAGGTTGCCTTTTCTACAGTAAATTTTTCAAAAAATAATTTTTTACTGTCGCAAATTTTAAATACGCCAGGGATTGCCTTTTGTATAGTAAATTTTTCAAAAAATAATTTTTTACTCTGGCAAATTTTAATTGCGCCAGGGATTGCCTTTTCTATAGTAAATTTGTCAAAAAATAATTTTTTATTGTCGGTAATTTTAAATCCGCCAGGGATTGCCTTTTCTATAGTAAATTATTCAAAAAATAATTTTCTACTGTCGCTAATTTTAAATACTCCAGGGATTGCCTTTTCTATAGTAAATTTTTCAAAAAATAATTTTCTACTGTCGCAAATTTTATTTTACGCCAGGGATTGCCTTTTCTATAGTAAATTTTTCAAAATTTAATTTTATACTGTCGCAAATTTTAAATACGCCAGGGATTGCCTTTTCTATAGTAAATTTTTCAAAATTTAATTTTATACTGTCGCAAATTTTAAATACGCCAGGGATTGCCTTTTCTATAGTAAATTTTTCACAAATTAATTTTTTACTGTCGCAAATTTTAATTGGGCCAGGGATTGCCTTTTCTACAGTAAATTTTTCAAAAAATAATTTTTTACTGTCGCAAATTTTAATTGCGCCAGGGATTGCCTTTTCTACAGTAAATTTTTCAAAAAATAATTTTCTACTGTCGCAAATTTTAAATACGCCAGGGATTGCTTTTCTATAGTAAATTTTTAAAAAAATAATTTTTTGCTGTCGCAAATTTTAATTGCGCCAGGGATTGCCTTTTCTATAGTAAATTTTTCAAAATTTAATTTTATACTGTCGCAAATTTTAAATACGCCAGGGATTGCCTTTTCTATAATAAATTATTCAAAAAATAATTTTTTACTGTCGACAATTTTAATTGCGCCAGCGATTGCCTTTTCTATAGTAAATTTTTCAAAAATTAATTTTTTACTGTCGCAAATTTTAAATACGCCAGGGATTGCCTTTTCTATAGTAAATTTTTCAAAAAATAATTTTCTACTGTAGCAAATTTTAAATACGCCAGGGATTGCCTTTTCTATAGTAAATTTTTCAAAAAATAATTTTTTACTGTCGAAAATTTTAAATACGCCAGGGATTGCCTTTTCTATAGTAAATTTTTCAAAAAATAATTTTCTACTGTCGCAAATTTTATTTACGCCAGGGATTGCATTTTCTATAGTAAATTATTCACAAATTAATTTTTTACTGTCGCAAATTTTAATTGCGCCAGGGATTTCCTTTTCTATAGTAAATTTTTCAAAAAATAATTTTTTATTGTCGAAAATTTTAAATACGCCAGGTATTTCCTTTTCTACAGTAAATTTTACAAAAAATTATTTTCTACTGTCGCAAATTTTAATTGCGCCAGGGATTGCCTTTTCTACTGTAAATTTTTCAAAAAATAATTTTCTACTGTCGCAAATTTTAAATACGCCAGGGAGTGCCTTTTCTATAGTCAATTTTTTGCTGTCGCAAATTTTAATTGCGCCAGGGATTGCCTTTTCTATAGTAAATTTTTCAAAATTTAATTTTATACTGTCGCAAATTTTAAATACGCCAGGGATTGCCTTTTCTATAGTAAATTTTTCAAAAAAGAATTTTGTACTGTCGCAAATTTTAAATACGCCAGGGATTGCCTTTTCTATAGTAAATTTTTCAAAAAATAATTTTTTACTGTCGAAAATTTTAAATACGCCAGGGATTGCCTTTCTATAGTAAATTTTTCAAAAAATAATTTTCTACTGTCGCAAATTTTAATTACGCCAGGGATTGCCTTTTCTATAGTAAATTTTTCAAAAATTAATTTTTTACTGTCGCAAATTTTAAATACTCCAGGGATTGCCTTTTCTATAGTAAAATATTCAAAAAATAATTTTTTACTGTCGACAATTTTAATTGCGCCAGGGATTGCCTTTTCTATAGTAAATTTTTCAAAAATTAATTTTTTACTGTCGCAAATTTTAAATACACCAGGGATTGCCTTTTCTATAGTAAATTTTTCAAAAAAGAATTTTCTACTGTCGCAAATTTTAAATACGCCAGGGATTGCCTTTTCTATAGTAAATTTTTCAAAAAATAATTTTTTACTGTCGAAAATTTTAAATACGCCAGGGATTGCCATTTCTATAGTAAATTTTTCAAAAAATAATTTTCTACTGTCGCAAATTTTATTTACGCCAGGGATTGCCTTTTCTATAGTAAATTATTCACAAATTAATTTTTTACTGTCGCAAATTTTAATTGCGCCAAGGATTTCCTTTTCTATAGTAAATTTTTCACAAATTGATTTTTTACTGTCGCAAATTTTAAATACGCCAGGGATTGCCTTTTCTATAGTAAATTATTCAAAAAATAATTTTTTTTTGTCGCAAATTTTAATTGCGCCAGGGATTGCCTTTTCTACAGTAAATTTTTCAAAAAATAATTTTTTACTGTCGCAAGTTTTAAATACGCCAGGGATTGCCTTTTCTATAGTAAATTTTTCAAAAAATAATTTTTTACTGTAGCAAGTTTTAATTGCGCCAGGGATTGCCTTTTCTATAGTAAATTTTTCAAAAAATAATTTTCTACTCTCGCAAATTTTAATTGCGCCAGTGATTGCCTTTTCTACAGTAAATTATTCAAAAAATAATTTTCTACTGTCGCAAATTTTAATTACGCCAGGGATTGCCTTTTCTATAGTAAATTTTGCAAAAAATAATTTTTTACTGTCGAAAATTTTAATTGTGCCAGGGATTGCTTTTTCTATAGTAAATTTTTCAAAAAATAATTTTCTACTGTCGCAAATTTTAATTGCGCCAGGGATTGCCTTTTCTACAGTAAATTTTTCAAAAAATAATTTTTTACTGTCAAAAATTTTAACTACGCCAGGGATTGCCTTTTCTACAGTAAATTTTTCAAAAAATAATTTTTTACTGTCGCAAGTTTTAATTGCACCAGGGATTGCCTTTTCTATAGTAAATTTTTCAAAAACTAATTTTTTACTGTCGCAAATTTTAATTACGGCAGGGATTGCCTTTTCTATAGTAAATTTTTCAAAAATTAAGTTTTTACTGTCGCAAATTTTAAATACGCCAGGGATTGCCTTTTCTATAGTAAATTTTTCAAAAAATACATTTTTGCTGTCGCGAATTTTAATTGCGCCAGCGATTGCCTTTTCTACAGTAAATTTTTCAAAAAATAATTTTTTACTGTCGCAAATTATAAATACGCCAGGGATTGTCTTTTGTATAATAAACTTTTCAAAAAATAATTTTTTACTGTCGCAAATTTTAATTGCGCCAGGGATTGCCTATTCTATAGTAAATTTGTCAAAAAATAATTTTTTATTGTCGCTAATTTTAAATCCGCCAGGGATTGCCTTTTCTATAGTAAATTTTTCAAAAAATAATTTTTTACTGTCGCAAATTTTAATTGCGCCAAGGATTGCCTTTTCTACAGTAAATTTTTCAAAAAATTATTTTTTACTGTCGCAAATTTTAATTGCGCCAGGGATTGCCTTTTCTATAGTAAATTTTTCAAAAAATAATTTTTTACTGTCGAAAATTTTAATTACGCCAGGCATTGCCTTTTCTACAGTAAATTATTCAAAAAATATTTTTCTACTGTCGCAAATTTTAATTACGCCAAGCATTGCCTTTTCTATAGTAAATTTTTCAAAATTTAATTTTCTACTGTCGCAAATTTTAATTGCGCCAGGGATTGCCTTTTCTACAGTAAATTATTCAAGAAATAATTTTCTACTGTCGCAAATTTTAAATACGCCAGGGATTGCCTTTTCTATAGTAAATTTTTCAAAAAATAATTTTTTGCTGTCGCAAATTTTAATTGCGCCAGGGATTGCCTTTTCTATAGTAAATTTTTCAAAAAATCATTTTCTACTGTCGCAAATTTTAAATACGCCAGGGATTGCCTTTTTTATACTAAATTTTTCAAAAAATAATTTTTTACTGTCGAAAATTTTAATTACGCCAGGGATTGCCTTTCTATAGTAAATTTTTACAAAACATAATTTTTTCCTGTCGCAAATTTTAATTACGCCAGGGATTGCCTTTTCTATAGTAAATTTTTCAAAAATTAATTTTTTACTGTCGCAAATTTTAAATACTCCAGGGATTGCCTTTTCTATAGTAAATTATTCAAAAAATAATTTTTTACTGTCGAAAATTTTAAATCCGCCAGGGATTGCCTTTCTATAGTAAATTTGTCAAAAATAATTTTTTACTGTCGCAAATTTTAAATACGCCAGGGATTGCCTTTTCTATATTAAATTTTTCAAAAAATAATTTTTTGCTGTCGCAAATTTTAATTGCGCCAGGGATTGCCTTTTCTATAGTAAATTTTTCACAAATTAAGTTTTTACTGTCGCAAATGTTAATTACGCCAGGGATTGCCTTTTCTATAGTAAATTTTTCAAAAAATAATTTTTTACTGTCGCAAATTTTAATTGCGCCAGGGATTGCCTTTTCTACAGTAAATTATTCAAAAAATAATTTTCGACTGTCGCAAATTTTAAATACGCCAGGGATTGCCTTTTCTATAGTAAATTTTTCAAAAAATAATTTTTTGCTGTCGCAAATTTTAATTGCGCCAGGGATTGCCTTTTCTACAGTAAATTTTTCAAAAAATAATTTTCTACTGTCGCAAATTTTAAATACGCCAGGGATTGCCTTTTCTATAGTAAATTTTTCAAAAAATAATTTTTTGCTGTCGCAAATTTTAATTTCGCCAGGGATTGCCTTTTCTATAGTAAATTATTCAAAAAATAATTTTTTACTGTGAAAATTTTTAAATCCGCCAGGGATTGCCTTTCTATAGTAAATTTGTCAAAAATAATTTTTTACTGTCGCAAATTTTAAATACGCCAGGGATTGCCTTTTCTATAGTAAATTTTTCAAAAAATAATTTTTTGCTGTCGCAAATTTTAATTGCGCCAGGGATTGCCTTTTCTATAGTAAATTTTTCACAAATTAAGTTTTTACTGTCGCAAATGTTAATTACGCCAGGGATTGCCTTTTCTATAGTAAATTTTTCAAAAAATAATTTTTTACTGTCGCAAATTTTAATTGCGCCAGGGATTGCCTTTTCTATAGTAAATTTTTAAAAAAATAATTTTTTACTGTCGAAAATTTTAATTACGCCAGGGATTGCCTTTTCTACAGTAAATTATTCAAAAAATAATTTTCTACTGTCGCAAATTTTAATTACGGCAGGGATTGCCTTTTCTATAGTAAATTTTTCAAAAATTAAGTTTTTACTGTCGCAAATTTTAAATACGCCAGGGATTGCCTTTTCTATAGTAAATTTTTCAAAAAATACATTTTTGCTGTCGCGAATTTTAATTGCGCCAGCGATTGCCTTTTCTACAGTAAATTTTTCAAAAAATCATTTTCTACTGTCGCAAATTTTAAATACGCCAGGGATTGCCTTTTTTATACTAAATTTTTCAAAAAATAATTTTTTACTGTCGAAAATTTTAAATACGCCAGGGATTGCCTTTCTATAGTAAATTTTTCAAAAAATAATTTTTTCCTGTCGCAAATTTTAATTACGCCAGGGATTGCCTTTTCTATAGTAAATTTTTCAAAAATTAATTTTTTACTGTCGCAAATTTTAAATACTCCAGGGATTGCCTTTTCTATAGTAAATTATTCAAAAAATAATTTTTTACTGTCGAAAATTTTAAATCCGCCAGGGATTGCCTTTCTATAGTAAATTTGTCAAAAATAATTTTTTACTGTCGCAAATTTTAAATACGCCAGGGATTGCCTTTTCTATATTAAATTTTTCAAAAAATAATTTTTTGCTGTCGCAAATTTTAATTGCGCCAGGGATTGCCTTTTCTATAGTAAATTTTTCACAAATTAAGTTTTTACTGTCGCAAATGTTAATTACGCCAGGGATTGCCTTTTCTATAGTAAATTTTTCAAAAAATAATTTTTTACTGTCGCAAATTTTAATTGCGCCAGGGATTGCCTTTTCTACAGTAAATTATTCAAAAAATAATTTTCGACTGTCGCAAATTTTAAATACGCCAGGGATTGCCTTTTCTATAGTAAATTTTTCAAAAAATAATTTTTTGCTGTCGCAAATTTTAATTGCGCCAGGGATTGCCTTTTCTACAGTAAATTTTTCAAAAAATAATTTTCTACTGTCGCAAATTTTAAATACGCCAGGGATTGCCTTTTCTATAGTAAATTTTTCAAAAAATAATTTTTTGCTGTCGCAAATTTTAATTTCGCCAGGGATTGCCTTTTCTATAGTAAATTATTCAAAAAATAATTTTTTACTGTGAAAATTTTTAAATCCGCCAGGGATTGCCTTTCTATAGTAAATTTGTCAAAAATAATTTTTTACTGTCGCAAATTTTAAATACGCCAGGGATTGCCTTTTCTATAGTAAATTTTTCAAAAAATAATTTTTTGCTGTCGCAAATTTTAATTGCGCCAGGGATTTCCTTTTCTATAGTAAATTTTTCACAAATTAAGTTTTTACTGTCGCAAATGTTAATTACGCCAGGGATTGCCTTTTCTATAGTAAATTTTTCAAAAAATAATTTTTTACTGTCGCAAATTTTAATTGCGCCAGGGATTGCCTTTTCTATAGTAAATTTTTAAAAAAATAATTTTTTACTGTCGAAAATTTTAATTACGCCAGGGATTGCCTTTTCTACAGTAAATTATTCAAAAAATAATTTTCTACTGTCGCAAATTTTAATTACGCCAGGGATTGCCTTTTCTATAGTAAATTTTTCAAAATTTAATTTTCTACTGTCGCAGATTTTAATTGCGCCAGGGATTAGATTAGATTCGTAGAGGGGTGTGTAGGCGTCAGCCTCGCAATCACCGCGACCTAAAAGATCTATTGTGAGTCCCCGTCGAATTTATTCCCTTTCTAGGTTCAGACTGTTAATAAAGTCTAGGATCCTTCTGGGATTGAGGTTCCGTACGTAGTTAGGTGTAGGAAAAGCATTTTCGAGATGGAGTAGTCTCCGCCTGGTCAATGCTTCGCAGTTGCAGAGCAGGTGCTCCGAGGTTTCATGAGCATCCTGGCAAAAGCGGCAGGATGAAGTCTCAGCCAAGCCCATCTTGTTAAGGTGATACCTCAAGGGGCAATGGCCTGAGAAGGGTTCTGTAATTATTTTGAGCTCTGTTTTCTTGAGAAGTAATAGTTCTTTTGTTTTTCCTCCAGAGGTGTCCATAAACTTTTTTGCCTGACGAAGTCCTTGTAGCCTTTCCCAGTATAGGGATTTTTTGTTTGTTCTCCCAGTTATTTAGGGCAGCTTTGAGGTAGCACTTTGAGGTGCCACAGAATGGCTCCGGTCCGACAAAGGCAGTTTCCGCTCCTCTTTTGGCTAGGCCATCAGCAATTTCGTTGCCTTTATGGCCCTCATGTCCAGGTACCCACATGAGGATAACTTTGTTTCCTCTTGATAAATCTTTTAGGGTTTGTAGACACTCCCAGACTATCCCTGACTTGATGGTGTAGGACTTTAAGGCCTTGAGGGCAGCTTGACTGTCCGAGAGAATATTAATAGTTGAGCCATTTGTGGCTCTTTTAATGCGGGTATTGGCGCATTCTTCTATGGCCAATACCTCGGCCTGGAATACGGTAGGGGTAGAGCCCAGGGCCTTTGATATATGGCATCTGGGGCCGTATACGCCCAGCCCTGTTCGTTTTTGAACCGTCTGTATACCACACCATCGATCCTTGTTGAAAGGACGGTTTAGTGGAACGCCATTGCTGTCGGTTTCCTAAAACCACATCGAATGGTCTTACAAAATCCACCTTGGGTGTGATTATATCAGATATTGTCGTCATTTGCTCAAAGCGTATCTGTTTTAAGATACTTAAATGACCAACCAGATTCCCTGGTTTTAACTGTTTCTCCTTTTGTAGTCTAATAAGACTGGAGATTGCTTCCTTCTTCACCTGCAGCTGTAGGGGTGGAAGGTTTAGTAAAGCTTCCATGGCTGCTGTAGGACAGGTCCTCATGGCACCAGTTATTCCTAGACAGGCAAGCCGTTGTGTTTTTTGAAGCAGAGCCTCAGCCTTCTTTTCATTAGTTTTTGGCCACCATGCGAGGGCCGCATAGGTGACCATGGGTCTAACAACTGTGGTGTACATCCAGTATATCATTTTTGGCTTCAGACCCCATGCTCTGCCAATGAAGCGACGGCACGTGTAGAGAGATCCTATCGCTCTTTCCGTCACTCTAGACAGATGCGAATTCCAGGAAATTTTCTTAGCTAAGGTGACCCCCAGATATTTGACTTCTTCTGAAAATATCAATTCCGTGTTATCGAGAAGAGGAGCCTTTAGTGAAAGCTTTGATCTTCTCGTGAACGGAACGATAACCGTTTTGTTTGGGTTTACACTGAGGCCTTTGGTTAAGCACCAAGTGTGGACTTTAGAAAGGGCTTTTTGCATGAGGTCGGATATGAATTGGTCACGCTTGCCCCGTATCGTGACTACTAGGTCATCCGCGTAGCCTTGTACGGTAAAACCCGAACTGGTCAGCTTCTCTAAGAGATCATCAATCACGATCGACCATAGGAGTGGAGAGAGAACTCCTCCTTGTGGGCAGCCTTTAGCTGCAGTGATCGTGGCTGAACAGTTTCCTAGAGTAGTAGTTATCCTCCTGCTTCTAAGCATGGAGTCTATCCAATTAACCGTGGGGGGCTCGAAGCCCTTGTCCTCGGCAGCTGATTTAATTGCTTCGAAGGAGGTGTTATCAAAAGCACCTTCTATGTCTGCAAATGCACATAAGGCCACCTCGTTTGCTTCAAGAGCTTTTTCGAGGTCCTTAACCCAAGTGTGGATGGCAGTCTCGGTAGACTTGCCTGCTTGATAAGCGAATTGCTTAGAATGAAGTGGTGATTTAATCAAAACTTCACTTCGAATATGTAGGTCTAGGATTTTTTCCATGGATTTAAGTAAAAATGACGAGAGACTAATGGGTCGGAACGATTTGGCTAAAGAGCTAGCTCTTTTTCCTGCTTTGGGTATAAATACCACCCTGACGTCTCTCCAGCATTGGGGAATATACCCCAGAGCGTAACTGGCTCGAAAAAGGTTTTGTAGTGGAACAAGTATTTCTTCAACCCCTTGCTGTAGTAAGGCAGGAAAGATGCCGTCCCCTCCAGCAGATTTAAAGGGTTTAAACGTACCAACGGCCCATCTAACCTTTTTAGGAGTGAAGATTCTTCCCGCAAGGCTCTTACTCCTGTTAGAGACCCTGTAATTGCCCACCTCAATTGGGTCTCGAGCTACTATTCCTTGAACGGGACTGGTAGAGTCGGGGAAGTGAGTTTCTAATAAGAGCCTGACTGTTTCCTCACAACTCTCGGTATAGTTCCCATCTTCTTTTTGAAGTGAGCATATACCATTCGTGTGATCCTTCAAAAGTACCTTATGGAGCCTGGTAGCTGCGGGCAGTTTATCTATGCCATCGCAGAAGGTCCGCCAGGTTCTTCTTTTAGATCTTCTTAATTCTATGTTATATTCCGTTAGAGCCATTTTATATTCTCCCCAGGTACCAGAGAGCTTGGCTCTGTTAAATAGTTTTCTGACTTCTTTTCTTTTCAAACTCAGTTCCCTATTCCACCAAGGTACCTGCCGATTACAAGTCTTTTGCTTCAGAGGGCAGCTGTGTTCGAATGAAGTCAGTACAGCCGTTTGTAGCTGCGTAGTGGCTGAGTCCAACTCCTCCGTTGTGCTAATGCTACTACCGGGAGAGTTAACTACAGCTTTAAGTTGTTGTCGATAGAGTTCCCAGTTAGTTAATTTAGGGATTCGGTACTCTAGACTTGAGTTAAGTGCGGCTTCTATATGGAACCTGATATGTCTGTGATCGGACATGGAAATCTCGTTCGATACGTGCCACCTGCTTATTTTTGTGCTTATGAACATAATGGCAAGTGTTAGGTCCAGGACCTCTTGTCTGATAGTGTTCATAAAGGTTGGCTTATTACCTCGATTTAGTATCTCTAAATTATTAGATATTATAAAATCTTGTAGGTACTCACCCCTGATGTTGGTATCCGTGCTGCCCCATAGCGTGTGATGTGCGTTCGCATCGCATCCAACGATAAATTGCTTTCCTCTTCGTTTGCAGTAGCTGATGAGTCTTTTTAGCTCTGTAGGAGGTAGTCTATCCGCATCTCCAGGAAAATAGACTGAGGTCACTACTACCTCGTGACTACCTCCCGGAGTTGGTACCTCGAGAGCTACTGCAACTACGTCCCACGAAATGAACTGCGAAAGAGGAATAAAATTTAGATTAGTGTTGAGCAGCAATGCTGCCCTGGGATATTCATGCTCATTACTGTAAATTAACTTACATGATTTTGTGGGAAGTACTTTAATGCGGCCTTGATGTACCCAGGGCTCCTGTATGAGCGCCAGACTAAGTTTCTCCGAGAGAAAGCTCCTGCTAAGTACGTCTGATGCCGCTTTGGCATGATGGAGATTTATCTGGAGGCAACTTAGATGATGATTAGTCATGACTAGGATGAATTTTTATGGCCGCTAGCAGCCTTGATAGGAGATCCTTTCGGATTTCCTCTTTTGCCCTGCTTCGCACGGGCAGGAGGAGGCTTCTTCTTAGTGCCTTCGGACTTCTTTGCGGAAGTCCCCGGCTTAGCCTCTGCAGTTCCGACTGCTTTACTGGGGCCAGCCTTAGCCTTGACAGAAAGTTTAGGCCTGCTGGTTCCTGATATCGATGGCTGAGGCTCATCAGCCAGAGTTTTAATCTGACCTTGGCCATCCCCAGCCTCCGCCACAGTCTTTACTGCCCCACCCTTGGGCCTAAGTTGGACTGAGCCGAACTAACTTGTACCCACTTGTGTAATGAGCCTTTTTTAGCTCCTCCATGGACGTATGGTCCACGGAGAAGGTTATCTCTGTTACGTGTGGTTTTTGTGTCTTGCGTAACACAATCCACTCTGACACCTTTAACCCCGCGTTCCGACCCTCGATGTAGTCGAGAATCAAGTCCGTAGGGTCCTCAGCGCTGTTGGGAAAGTATCCCACAAGAACTTGTGGGCGAGGAATTTTACTTTCCTCGACCATGACAAGGTTGGCTCCTTCCCAGGGTTTTAGCTCCCCAACTACACCTTTTAGCCACGTCACGGTGTCCTGATTGGCGCAGTTGATGACCATCCACCCTGGTCTAAATGTGGAGCCCAGGAATTTTGGCTTCAGGGGGCTTTGTTTTCTAGCCGCGATCTCTCTCAAGATAGCACTCTGTACGGACTTCAATTGATCCATGTTGATTGCCACCTCAGGATAACCGACGGGAAGAATACCCACCCGAACGCTCTCTGCAACCTCTTTATAGGAGGGCTGCTTACGCAAAGGCTGGGAGACGTGCTTCTTTGAAGGATTCTCCGTTGCTGCCTTGATGCGTTTGGCGCTAGGTTGCTCCACTTTAGGAGAAGAGTCGTCAGAGCGAGTCCGTTTTTTAAGACTCTCCTCATTCCGCTGTTCTATCTGAAGTGCAGCAATCCTTCTAGCCTCTGCCTCTGTGTGGCCATGTTTTAAAAGCCATTTAAACCTTTTTTTGGCCGCGGCACTGAGCTTTGGCTTGCGCTCTTTGGATGTGGGAACTTCAGTATTCCCGCTGTCCTGTTGGCTATGGTCTGGTGATCTAAGGAGATCCTCCTCGTCTAGGGGGAGTGTATCCATCGCATAGCCGTCAGATGAAGGACTTGTAATGTCCTGGAAATTTTAGGGTTCGTTAAGAGCCCCGGATTGGGTTTTTGGTACATTTAGAGGTGCACCTCCCTCAGAAAAAACGGGCCTATCTATTTTGGTCCCACGAGTATGCTCGGAAAGGTTGGTCCATCTCAGCAGAGCCGGCATGCCGAGATAAGGCTAATGTTGAAACCGGAGGTCGCCTGGTATCCGGAGTCCATCGTTATAAGACACACTCACGCAGGGCCATTCATCCCATAGGCACGATTGTTTACACCTGGGATTGCGGGTTTTATCGAGTTTTCCTCTCTAGATCCGCCGTATTCAGTCAGGTAGCCAGCTGCACCCAAGGGGATGCCCACCAGGTGCCTGTGCAGGAACACCTCGGGCAGGATGTGACTCTTCGTCACGTACGGACGGTCTTGACAGAGTGCCTTGCATGGCAAGGTCCTCCCCTGGTAGGCGTTAACGTAATTAATCACCTTTACCTTGTTCCCTGCGAAAGGGATTGCCTTTTCTACAGTAAATTATTCAAAAAAAAATAATTTTCTACTGTCGCAAATTTTAAATACGCCAGGGATTGCCTTTTCTATAGAAAATTTTTCAAAAAATAGTTTTTTGCTGTCGCAAATTTTAATTGCGCCAGGGATTGCCTTTTCTTTAGTAAATTTTTCAAAAAATTATTTTTTGCTGTCGCAAATTTTAATTGCGCCATGGATTGCCTTTTCTACAGTAAATTTTTCAAAAAATAATTTTTTACTGTCGCAAATTTTAAATACGCCAGGGATTGCCTTTTGTATAGTAAATTTTTCAAAAAATTATTTTTTACTGTCGCAAATTTTAATTGCGCCAGGGATTGCCTTTTCTATAGTAAATTTGTCAAAAAATAATTTTTTACTGTCGCTAATTTTAAATCCGCCACGGATTGCCTTTTCTATAGTAAATTATTCAAAAAATAATTTTTTACTGTCGCAAATTTTAAATACGCCAGGTATTTCCTTTTCTACAGTAAATTTTTCAAAAAATAATTTTCTACTGCCGCAAATTTTAATTACGCCAGGGATTGCCTTTTCTATAGTAAATTTTTCAAAAATTAGTTTTTTACTGTCGCAAATTTTAAATACTCCAGGGATTGCCTTTTCTATAGTAAATTTTTCAAAAAATAATTTTGTACTGTCGAAAATTTTAAATCCGCCAGGGATTGCCTTTCTATAGTAAATTTGTCAAAAAATAATTTTTTACTGTCGCTAATTTTAATTGCGCCAGGGATTGCCTTTTCTACAGTAAATTTTTCAAAAAATAATTTTTTACTGTCGCAAATTTTAATTGCGCCAGGGATTGCCTTTCTACAGTAAATTTTTCAAAAAATAATTTTTTACTGTCGCAAATTTTAATTGTGCCAGGGATTGCCTTTTCTATTGTAAATTTTTCACAAATTAATTTTCTACTGTCGCAAATTTTAAATACGCCAGGGATTGCCTTTTCTATAGTAAATTTTTCAAAAAATAATTTTTTGCTGTCGCAAATTCTAATTGCGCCAGGGATTGCCTTTTCTATATTAAATTTTTCACATATTAAGTTTTTACTGTCGCAAATTTTAATTACGCCAGGGATTGCCTTTTCTATAGTAAATTTTTCAAAAAATAATTTTTGCTGTCGCAAATTTTAATTGCGCCAGGGATTGCCTTTTCTACGGTAAATTTTTCAAAAAATAATTTTCTACTGTCGCAAATTTTAAATACGCCAGGGATTGCCTTTTCTATAGTAAATTTTTCAAAAAATAATTTTTTGCTGTTGCAAATTTTAATTGCCCCAGGGATTGCCTTTACTATAGTAAATTTTTCAAAAAATAATTTTCTACTGTCGCAAATTTTAAATACGCCAGGGATTGCCTTTTCTATAGTAAATTTTTCAAAAAATAATTTTTTGCTGTCGCAAATTTTAATTTCGCCAGGGATTGCCTTTTCTATAGTAAATTATTCAAAAAATAATTTTTTACTGTCGAAAATTTTAATTACGCCAGGGATTGCCTTTTCTATAGTAAATTTTTCAAAAAATAATTTTATACTGTCGCAAATTTAATTTGCGCCAGGGATTGCCTTTTCTATAGTAAATTTTTCAAAAAATAATTTTCTACAGTCGCAAATTTTAAATACGCCAGGGATTGCCTTTTCTATAGTAAATTTTTCAAAAAATAATTTTCTACTGTCGCAAATTTTAATTGCGCCAGGGATTGCCTTTTCTACAGTAAATTATTCAAAAAATAATTTTCTACTGTCGCAAATTTTAAATACGCCAGGGATTGCCTTTTCTATAGTAAATTTTTCAAAAAATAATTTTTTGCTGTTGCAAATTTTAATTGCCCCAGGGATTGCCTTTTCTATAGTAAATTTTTCAAAAAATAATTTTTCTACTGTCGCAATTTTAAATACGCCAGGGATTGCCTTTTCTATAGTAAATTTTTCAAAAAATAATTTTTTGCTGTCGCAAATTTTAATTTCGCCAGGGATTGCCTTTTCTATAGTAAATTATTCAAAAAATAATTTTTTACTGTCGAAAATTTTAATTGCGCCAGGGATTGCCTTTTCTATAGTAAATTTTTCAAAAAATAATTTTATACTGTCGCAAATTTAATTTGCGCCAGGGATTGCCTTTTCTATAGTAAATTTTTCAAAAATAATTTTCTACAGTCGCAAATTTTAAATACGCCAGGGATTGCCTTTTCTATAGTAAATTTTTCAAAAAATAATTTTAATTTCGCCAGGGATTGCCTTTTCTATAGTAAATTATTCAAAAAATAATTTTTACTGTCGAAAATTTTAAATACGCCAGCGATTGCCTTTTCTATAGTAAATTTTTCAAAAATAATTCTCTACTATCGCAAATTTTAAATACGCCAGGGATTGCCTTTTCTATAGTAAATTTTTTACAAATTAATTTTTTACTGTCGCAAATTTTAAATACGCCAGGGATTGCCTTTTCTACAGTAAATTATTCAAAAAAAAATAATTTTCTACTGTCGCAAATTTTAAATACGCCAGGGATTGCCTTTTCTATAGAAAATTTTTCAAAAAATAATTTTTTGCTGTCGCAAATTTTAATTGCGCCAGGGATTGCCTTTTCTATAGTAAATTTTTCAAAAAATTATTTTTTGCTGTCGCAAATTTTAATTGCGCCAGGGATTGCCTTTTCTACAGTAAATTTTTCAAAAAATAATTTTTTACTGTCGCAAATTTTAAATACGCCAGGGATTGCCTTTTGTATAGTAAATTTTTCAAAAAATTATTTTTTACTGTCGCAATTTTTAATTGCGCCAGGGATTGCCTTTTCTATAGTAAATTTGTCAAAAAATAATTTTTTACTGTCTCTAATTTTAAATCCGCCAGGGATTGCCTTTTCTATAGTAAATTATTCAAAAAATAATTTTTTACTGTCGCAAATTTTAAATACGCCAGGTATTTCCATTTCTACAGTAAATTTTTCAAAAAATGATTTTCTACTGCCGCAAATTTTAATTACGCCAGGGATTGCCTTTTCTATAGTAAATTTTTCCAAAATTAGTTTTTTTACTGTCGCAAATTTTAAATACTCCAGGGATTGCCTTTTCTATAGTAAATTTTTCAAAAATAATTTTGTACTGTCGAAAATTTTAAATCCGCCAGGGATTGCATTTCTATAGTAAATTTGTCAAAAAATAATTTTTTACTGTCGCTAATTTTAATTGCGCCAGGGATTGCCTTTTCTACAGTAAATTTTTCAAAAATAATTTTTTACTGTCGCAAATTTTAATTGCGCCAGGGATTGCCTTTCTACAGTAAATTTTTCAAAAAATAATTTTTTACTGTCGCAAATTTTAATTGTGCCAGGGATTGCCTTTTCTATAGTAAATTTTTCACAAATTAATTTTCTACTGTCGCAAATTTTAAATACGCCAGGGATTGCCTTTTCTATAGTAAATATTTCAAAAATAATTTTTTGCTGTCGCAAATTCTAATTGCGCCAGGGATTGCCTTTTCTATATTGAATTTTTCACAAATTAAGTTTTTACTGTCGCAAATTTTAATTACGCCAGGGATTGCCTTTTCTATAGTAAATTTTTCAAAAAATAATTTTTGCTGTCGCAAATTTTAATTGCGCCAGGGATTGCCTTTTCTACGGTAAATTTTTCAAAAAATAATTTTTTATTGTCGCAAATTTTAATTGCGCCAGGGATTTCCTTTTCTATAGTAAATTTATCAAAAATAATTTTTTACTGTCGAAAATTTTAGTTACGCCAGGGATTGCCTTTTCTACAGTAAATTATTCAAAAATAATTTTCTACTGTCGCAAATTTTAATTACGCCTGGGATTGCCTTTTCTATAGTAAATTTTTCAAAATTTAATTTTCTACTGTCGCAAATTTTAATTGCGCCAGGGATTGCCTTTTCTACAGTAAATTATTCAAAAAATAATTTTCTACTGTCGCAAATTTTAAATACGCCAGGGATTGCCTTTTCTATAGTAAATTTTTCAAAAAATAATTTTTTGCTGTTGCAAATTTTAATTGCGCCAGGGATTGCCTTTTCTATAGTAAATTTTTCAAAAAATAATTTTCTACTGTCGCAAATTTTAAATACGCCAGGGTTGCCTTTTCTATAGTAAATTTTTCAAAAAATAATTTTTTGCTGTCGCAAATTTTAATTTCGCCAGGGATTGCCTTTTCTATAGTAAATTATTCAAAAAATAATTTTTTTATTGTCGAAAATTTTAATTGCGCCAGGGGATTGCCTTTTCTATAGTAAATTTTTCAAAAAATAATTTATACTGTCGCAAATTTAATTTGCGCCAGGGATTGCCTTTTCTATAGTAAATTTTTCAAAAAATAATTTTCTACAGTCGTAAATTTTAAATACGCCAGGGATTGCCTTTTCTATAGTAAATTTTTCAAAAAATAATTTTTTGCTGTCGCAAATTTTAATTTCGCCAGGGATTGCCTTTTCTATAGTAAATTATTCAAAAAATAATTTTTTACTGTCGAAAATTTTAAATACGCCAGCGATTGCCTTTTAAATTTTTCAAAAAATAATTCTCTACTATCGCAAATTTTAAATACGCCAGGGATTGCCTTTTCTATAGTAAATTTTTTACAAATTAATTTTTTACTGTCGCAAATTTTAAATACGCCAGGGATTGCCTTTTCTATAGTAAATTTTTCAAAAAATAATTTTTTGTTGTCGCAAATTTTAATTGCGCCAGGGATTGACTTTTCTATAGGAAATTTTTCAAAAAATTATTTTCTACTGTCGCAAATTTTAATTGCGCCAGGGATTGCCTTTTCTATAGGAAATTTTTCAAAAAATAATTTTTTACTGTCGCAAATTTTAATTGCGCCAGGGTTTGCCTTTTCTATAGTAAATTTTTCAAAAAATAATTTTCTACTATCGCAAATTTTAATTGCGCCAGGGATTGCCTTTTCTACAGTAAATTTTTCAAAAAATAATTTTTTACTGTCGCAAATTTTAATTGCGCCAGGGTTTGCCTTTTCTATATTAAATTTTTCAAAAAATAATTTTTTACTGTCGCAAATTTTAAATACGCCAGGGATTGCCTTTTCTATAGTAAATTTTTCAAAAATTAATTTTTTACTGTCGAAAATTTTAATTGCGCCAGGGATTGCCTTTTCTATAGTAAATTTTTCAAAATTTAATTTTATACTGTCGCAAATTTTAAATACGCCAGGGATTGCCTTTTCTATAGTAAATTATTCAAAAAATATTTTTTTACTGTCGCAAATTTTAATTGCGCCAGGGTTTGCCTTTTCTATAGTAATTTTTTCAAAAAATAATTTTTTACTGTCGCAAATTTTAAATACGCCAGGGATTGCCTTTTCTATAGTAAATTTTTCAAAAATTAATTTTTTACTGTCGCAAATTTTAAATACGCCAGGGATTGCCTTTTCTATAGTAAATTTTTCAAAAAATAATTTTCTACTGTCGCAAATTTTAAATACGCCAGGGATTGCCTTTTCTATAGTAAATTTTTCAATAAATAATTTTTTACTGCCGAAAATTTTAAATACGCCAGAGATTGCCTTTTCTATAGTAAATTTTTCAAAAAATAATTTTCTACTGTCGCAAATTTTAATTACGCCAGGGATTGCCTTTTCTATAGTAAATTTTTCACAAATTAATTTTTTACTGTCGCAAATTTTAATTGCACCAGGGATTGCCTTTTATATAGTAAATTTTTCACAAATTAATTTTTTACTGTCGCAAATTTTAAATACGCCAGGGATTGGCTTTCTATAGTAAATTATTCAAAAAATAATTTTTTACTGTCGCAAATTTTAATTGCGCCAGGGATTGCCTTTTCTACAGTAAATTTTTCAAAAAATAATTTTTTACTGTCGCAAGTTTTAAATACGCCAGGGATTGCCTTTTCTATAGTAAATTTTTCAAAAAATAGTTTTTTACTGTCGCAAGTTTTAATTGCACCAGGGATTGCCTTTTCTATAGTAAATTTTTCAAAAAATAATTTTCTTCTGTCGCAAATTTTAATTGCGCCAGGGATTGCCGTTTCTATAGTAAATTTTGCAAAAAATAATTTTTTACTGTCGCAAATTTTAATTGCGCCAGGGATTGCCTTTTCTATAGTAAATTTTTCAAAAAATAATTTTCTACTGTCGCAAATTTTAATTGCGCCAGAGATTGCCTTTTCTACACTAAATTTTTCAAAAAATAATTTTTTACTGTCGAAAATTTTAATTACGCCAGGGATTGCCTTTTCTACAGTAAATTTTTCAAAAAATAATTTTTTACTGTCGCAAGTTTTAATTGCGCCAGGGATTGCCTTTTCTATAGTAAATTTTTCAAAAACTAATTTTTTACTGTCGCAAATTTTAACTACGCCAGCGATTGCCTTTTCTATAGTAAATTTTTCAAAAAATAATTTTTTACTCTCGCAAATTTTAAATACGCCAGGGATTGCCTTTTCTTTAGTAAATCTTTCAAAAAATAATTTTTTACTGTCGCAAATTTTAAATACGCCAGGGATTGGCTTTTCTATAGTAAATTATTCAAAAAATAATTTTTTACTGTCGCAAATTTTAATTGCGCCAGGGATTGCCTTTTCTACAGTAAATTTTTCAAAAAATAATTTTTTACTGTCGCAAGTTTTAAATACGCCAGGGATTGCCTTTTCTATAGTAAATTTTTCAAAAAATAGTTTTTTACTGTCGAAAATTTTAATTACGCCAGGGATTGCCTTTTCTATAGTAAATTTTTCAAAAAATAATTTTTTGCTGTCGCAAATTTTAATTTCACCAGGGATTGCCTTTTCTATATTAAATTATCCAAAAAATAATTTTTTACTGTCGAAAATTTTAATTGCGCCAGGGATTGCCTTTTCTATAGTAAATTTTTCAAAAACTAATTTTTTACTGTCGTAAATTTTAACTACGCCAGCGATTGCCTTTTCTATAGTAAATTTTTCAAAAAATAATTTTTTACTCTCGCAAGTTTTAATTGCGCCAGGGATTGCCTTTTCTATAGTAAATTTTTCAAAAACTAATTTTTTACTGTCGCAAATTTTAACTACGCCAGCGATTGCCTTTTCTATAGTAAATTTTTCAAAAAATAATTTTTTACTCTCGCAAATTTTAAATACGCCAGGGATTGCCTTTTCTTTAGTAAATCTTTCAAAAAATAATTTTTTACTGTCGCAAGTTTTAATTGCGCCAGGGATTGCCTTTTCTATAGTAAATTTTTCAAAAAATAATTTTCTACTGTCGCAAATTTTAATTTCGCCAGGGATTGCCTTTTCTACAGTAAATTATTCAAGATATAATTTTCTACTGTCGCAAATTTTAAATACGCCAGGGATTGCCTTTTCTATAGTAAATTTTTCAAAAATTAATTTTTTACTGTCGCAAATTTTAAATACGCCAGGGATTGCCTTTTCTATAGTAAATTTTTCAAAAAATAATTTTCTACTTTCGCAAATTTTAATTTCGCCAGGGATTGCCATTTCTACAGTAAATTATTCAAGATATAATTTTCTACTGTCGCAAATTTTAAATACGCCAGGGATTGCCTTTTCTATAGTAAATTTTTCAAAAAATAATTTTTTACTGTCGCAAATTTTAATTGCGCTAGGGATTGCATTTTCTATAACAATTTTTTCAAAAAATAATTTTCTACTGTCGCAAATTTTAATTGCGCCAGGGATTGCCTTTTCTATAGTAAATTATTCAAAAATAATTTTTTACTGTCGAAAATTTTAATTTCGCCAGGGATTGCCTTTGCTATAGTAAATTTTTCAAAAATTAATTTTCTATAGTAAATTTTTCAAAAAATAAATTTTTACTGTCGCAAATTTTAAATACGCCAGGGATTGCCTTTTCTACAGTAAATTTTTCAAAAAAAAATTTTTTACTGTCGCAAATTTTAAATACGCCAGGGATTGCCTTTTCTGTAGTAAATTTTTCAAAAAATAATTTTTTTCTGTCGCAAGTTTTAATTGCGACAGGGATTACCTTTTCTATAGTAAATTATTCAAAAATATTTTTTTACTGTCGAAAATTTTAATTTCGACAGGGATTGCCTTTGCTATAGTAAATTTTTCAAAAATTAATTTTTTACTGTCGCAAATTTTAATTGCGCCAGGGATTGCCTTTTCTACAGTAAATTTTTCAAAAAATAATTTTTTACTGTCGAAAATTTTAAATACGCCAGCGATTGCCTTTTCTATAGTAAATTTTTCAAAAAATAATTTTCTACTGTCGCAAATTTTAAATACGCCAGGGATTGTCTTTTCTATAGTAAATTTTTCACAAATTAATTTTCTGCTTTCGCAAATTTTAATTTCGCCAGGGCTTGCCTTTTCTATAGTAAATTATTCAAAAAATAACTTTTTACTGTCGAAAATTTTAAATACGCCAGCGATTGCATTTCTATAGTAAATTTTCAAAAAATAATTTTCTACTGTCGCAAATTTTAAATACGCCAGGGATTGTCTTTTCTATAGTAAATTTTTCACAAATTAATTTTTTACTGTCGCAAATTTTAATTGCGCCAGGTATTGCCTTTTACATAGTAAATTTTTCACAAATTAATTTTTTATTGTCGCAAATTTTAAATACGCCAGGGATTGGCTTTCTATAGTAAATTATTCAAAAAATAATTTTTTACTGTCGCAAATTTTAATTGCGCCAGGGATTGCCTTTTCTACAGTAAATTTTTCAAAAAATAATTTTTTACTGTCGCAAGTTTTAAATACGCCAGGGATTGCCTTTTCTATAGTAAATTTTTCAAAAAATAGTTTTTTACTGTCGCAAGTTTTAATTGCACCAGGGATTGCCTTTTCTATAGTAAATTTTTCAAAAAATAATTTTCTTCTGTCGCAAATTTTAATTGCGCCAGGGATTGCCGTTTCTATAGTAAATTTTGCAAAAAATAATTTTTTACTGTCGCAAATTTTAATTGCGCCAGGGATTGCCTTTTCTATAGTAAATTTTTCAAAAAATAATTTTCTACTGTCGCAAATTTTAATTGCGCCAGGGATTGCCTTTTCTACACTAAATTTTTCAAAAAATAATTTTTTACTGTCGAAAATTTTAATTACGCCAGGGATTGCCTTTTCTACAGTAAATTTTTCAAAAAATAATTTTTTACTGTCGCAAGTTTTAATTGCGCCAGGGATTGCCTTTTCTATAGTAAATTTTTCAAAAACTAATTTTTTACTGTCGCAAATTTTAACTACGCCAGCGATTGCCTTTTCTATAGTAAATTTTTCAAAAAATAATTTTTTACTCTCGCAAATTTTAAGTACGCCAGGGATTGCCTTTTCTTTAGTAAATCTTTCAAAAAATAATTTTTTACTGTCGCAAATTTTAAATACGCCAGGGATTGGCTTTTCTATAGTAAATTATTCAAAAAATAATTTTTTACTGTCGCAAATTTTAATTGCGCCAGGGATTGCCTTTTCTACAGTAAATTTTTCAAAAAATAATTTTTTACTGTCGCAAATTTTAAATACGCCAGGGATTGCCTTTTCTATAGTAAATTTTTCAAAAAATAGTTTTTTACTGTCGAAAATTTTAATTACGCCAGGGATTGCCTTTTCTATAGTAAATTTTTCAAAAAATAATTTTTTGCTGTCGCAAATTTTAATTTCACCAGGGATTGCCTTTTCTATATTAAATTATCCAAAAAATAATTTTTTACTGTCGAAAATTTTAATTGCGCCAGGGATTGCCTTTTCTATAGTAAATTTTTCAAAAACTAATTTTTTACTGTCGCAAATTTTAACTACGCCAGCGATTGCCTTTTCTATAGTAAATTTTTCAAAAAATAATTTTTTACTGTCGCAAGTTTTAATTGCGCCAGGGATTGCCTTTTCTATAGTAAATTTTTCAAAAACTAATTTTTTACTGTCGCAAATTTTAACTACGCCAGCGATTGCCTTTTCTATAGTAAATTTTTCAAAAAATAATTTTTTACTCTCGCAAATTTTAAATACGCCAGGGATTGCCTTTTCTTTAGTAAATCTTTCAAAAAATAATTTTTTACTGTCGCAAGTTTTAATTGCGCCAGGGATTGCCTTTTCTATAGTAAATTTTTCAAAAAATAATTTTCTACTGTCGCAAATTTTAATTTCGCCAGGGATTGCCTTTTCTACACTAAATTATTCAAGATATAATTTTCTACTGTCGCAAATTTTAAATACGCCAGGGATTGCCTTTTCTATAGTAAATTTTTCAAAAATTAATTTTTTACTGTCGCAAATTTTAAATACGCCAGGGATTGCCTTTTCTATAGTAAATTTTTCAAAAAATAATTTTCTACTGTCGCAAATTTTAATTTCGCCAGGGATTGCCTTTTCAACAGTAAATTATTCAAGATATAATTTTCTACTGTCGCAAATTTTAAATACGCCAGGGATTGCCTTTTCTATAGTAAATTTTTCAAAAAATAATTTTTTACTGTCGCAAATTTTAATTGCGTTAGGGATTGCATTTTCTATAGCAATTTTTTCAAAAAATAATTTTCTACTGTCGCAAATTTTAATTGCGCCAGGGATTGCCTTTTCTACAGTAAATTTTTCAAAAAATAATTTTTTATTGTCGCAAATTTTAATTGCGCCAGGGATTGCCTTTTCTATAGTAAATTATTCAAAAATAATTTTTTACTGTCGAAAATTTTAATTTCGCCAGGGATTGCCTTTGCTATAGTAAATTTTTCAAAAATTAATTTTCTATAGTAAATTTTTCAAAAAATAAATTTTTACTGTCGCAAATTTTAAATACGCCAGGGATTGCCTTTTCTATAGTAAATTTTTCAAAAATTAATTTTTTACTGTCGAAAACTATAATTGCGCCAGGGATTGCCTTTTCTATAGTAAGTTTTTCGCAAATTAATTTTTTACTGTCGCAAATTTTAATTGCGCCAGTGATAGCCTTTTCTACAGTAAATTTTTCAAAAAATAATTTTTTTCTGTCGCAAATTTTAATTGCGCCAGGGATTGCCTTTTCTACAGTAAATTTTTCAAAAAATAATTTTCTACTGTCGCAAATTTTAAATACGCCAGGGATTGCCTTTTCTATAGTAAATTTTTCAAAAAATAATTTCTTGCTGTCGCAAATTTTAATTGGGCCAGGGACTGCCTTTTCTATAGTAAGTTTTTCAAAATTTAATTTTATACTGTCGCAAATTTTCAATACGCCAGGGATTGCCTTTTCTACAGTAAATTTTTCAAAAAAAAATTTTTTACTGTCGCAAATTTTAAATACGCCAGGGATTGCCTTTTCTGTAGTAAATTTTTCAAAAAATAATTTTTTTCTGTCGCAAGTTTTAATTGCTACAGGGATTACCTTTTCTATAGTAAATTATTCAAAAATATTTTTTTACTGTCGAAAATTTTAATTTCGACAGGGATTGCCTTTGCTATAGTAAATTTTTCAAAAATTAATTTTTTACTGTCGCAAATTTTAATTGCGCCAGGGATTGCCTTTTCTACAGTAAATTTTTCAAAAAATAATTTTTTACTGTCGAAAATTTCAAATACGCCAGCGATTGCCTTTTCTATAGTAAATTTTTCAAAAAATAATTTTCTACTGTCGCAAATTTTAAATACGCCAGGGATTGTCTTTTCTATAGTAAATTTTTCACAAATTAATTTTCTGCTTTCGCAAATTTTAATTTCGCCAGGGCTTGCCTTTTATATAGTAAATTATTCAAAAAATAACTTTTTACTGTCGAAAATTTTAAATACTCCAGCGATTGCATTTCTATAGTAAATTTTCAAAAAATAATTTTCTACTGTCGCAAATTTTAAATACGCCAGGGATTGTCTTTTCTATAGTAAATTTTTCACAAATTAATTTTTTACTGTCGCAAATTTTAATTGCGCCAGGGATTGCCTTTTATATAGTAAATTTTTCACAAATTAATTTTTTACTGCCGCAAGTTTTAAATACGCCAGGGATTGGCTTTCTATAGTAAATTATTCAAAAAATAATTTTTTACTGTCGCAAATTTTAATTGCGCCAGGGATTGCCTTTTCTACAGTAAATTTTTCAAAAAATAATTTTTTACTGTCGCAAGTTTTAAATACGCCAGGGATTGCCTTTTCTATAGTAAATTTTTCAAAAAATAGTTTTTTACTGTCGCAAGTTTTAATTTCACCAGGGATTGCCTTTTCTATAGTAAATTTTTCAAAAAATAATTTTCTTCTGTCGCAAATTTTAATTGCGCCAGGGATTGCCGTTTCTATAGTAAATTTTGCAAAAAATAATTTTTTACTGTCGCAAATTTTAATTGCGCCAGGGATTGCCTTTTCTATAGTAAATTTTTCAAAAAATAATTTTCTACTGTCGCAAATCTTAATTGCGCCAGGGATTGCCTTTTCTACACTAAATTTTTCAAAAAATAATTTTTTACTGTCGAAAATTTTAATTACGCCAGGGATTGCCTTTTCTACAGTAAATTTTTCAAAAAATAATTTTTTACTGTCGCAAGTTTTAATTGCGCCAGGGATTGCCTTTTCTATAGTAAATTTTTCAAAAACTAATTTTTTACTGTCGCAAATTTTAACTACGCCAGCGATTGCCTTTTCTATAGTAAATTTTTCAAAAAATAATTTTTTACTCTCGCAAATTTTAAATAGGCCAGGGATTGCCTTTTCTTTAGTAAATCTTTCAAAAAATAATTTTTTACTGTCGCAAATTTTAAATACGCCAGGGATTGGCTTTTCTATAGTAAATTATTCAAAAAATAATTTTTTACTGTCGCAAATTTTAATTGCGCCAGGGATTGCCTTTTCTACAGTAAATTTTTCAAAAAATAATTTTTTACTGTCGCAAGTTTTAAATACGCCAGGGATTGCCTTTTCTATAGTAAATTTTTCAAAAAATAGTTTTTTACTGTCGAAAATTTTAATTACGCCAGGGATTGCCTTTTCTATAGTAAATTTTTCAAAAAATAATTTTTTGCTGTCGCAAATTTTAATTTCACCAGGGATTGCCTTTTCTATATTAAATTATCCAAAAAATAATTTTTTACTGTCGAAAATTTTAATTGCGCCAGGGATTGCCTTTTCTATAGTAAATTTTTCAAAAACTAATTTTTTACTGTCGCAAATTTTAACTACGCCAGCGATTGCCTTTTCTATAGTAAATTTTTCAAAAAATAATTTTTTACTGTCGCAAGTTTTAATTGCGCCAGGGATTGCCTTTTCTATAGTAAATTTTTCAAAAACTAATTTTTTACTGTCGCAAATTTTAACTACGCCAGAGATTGCCTTTTCTATAGTAAATTTTTCAAAAAATAATTTTTTACTCTCGCAAATTTTAAATACGCCAGGGATTGCCTTTTCTTTAGTAAATCTTTCAAAAAATAATTTTTTACTGTCGCAAGTTTTAATTGCGCCAGGGATTGCCTTTTCTATAGTAAATTT
Source organism: Dioctria linearis (assembly GCA_963930735.1). Taxonomy (NCBI): domain Eukaryota; kingdom Metazoa; phylum Arthropoda; class Insecta; order Diptera; family Asilidae; genus Dioctria; species Dioctria linearis. The sequence continues at coordinate 6,973 of CAWVNZ010002527.1, read as the reverse complement.
TTCAAAAAATAATTTTCTACTGTCGCAAATTTTAATTTCGCCAGGGATTGCCTTTTCTACATTAAATTATTCAAGATATAATTTTCTACTGTCGCAAATTTTAAATACGCCAGGGATTGCCTTTTCTATAGTAAATTTTTCAAAAATTAATTTTTTACTGTCGCAAATTTTAAATACGCCAGGGATTGCCTTTTCTATAGTAAATTTTTCAAAAAATAATTTTCTACTGTCGCAAATTTTAATTTCGCCAAGGATTGCCTTTTCTACAGTAAATTATTCAAGATATAATTTTCTACTGTCGCAAATTTTAAATACGCCAGGGATTGCCTTTTCTATAGTAAATTATTCAAAAAATAATTTTTTACTGTCGCAAATTTTAATTGCGCTAGGGATTGCATTTTCTATAGCAATTTTTTCAAAAAATAATTTTCTACTGTCGCAAATTTTAATTGCGCCAGGGATTGCCTTTTCAACAGTAAATTTTTCAAAAAATAATTTTTTATTGTCGCAAATTTTAATTGCGCCAGGGATTGCCTTTTCTATAGTAAATTATTCAAAAATAATTTTTTACTGTCGAAAATTTTAATTTCGCCAGGGATTGCCTTTGCTATAGTAAATTTTTCAAAAATTAATTTTCTATAGTAAATTTTTCAAAAAATAAATTTTTACTGTCGCAAATTTTAAATACGCCAGGGATTGCCTTTTCTATAGTAAATTTTTCAAAAATTAATTTTTTACTGTCGAAAATTATAATTGCGCCAGGGATTGCCTTTTCTATAGTAAGTTTTTCGCAAATTAATTTTTTACTGTCGCAAATTTTAATTGCGCCAGGGATTGCCTTTTCTACAGTAAATTTTTCAAAAAATAATTTTTTTCTGTCGCAAATTTTAATTGCGCCAGGGATTGCCTTTTCTACAGTAAATTTTTCAAAAAATAATTTTCTACTGTCGCAAATTTTAAATACGCCAGGGATTGCCTTTTCTATAGTAAATTTTTCAAAAAATAATTTTTTGCTGTCGCAAATTTTAATTGGGCCAGGGACTGCCTTTTCTATAGTAAGTTTTTCAAAATTTAATTTTATACTGTCGCAAATTTTCAATACGCCAGGGATTGCCTTTTCTACAGTAAATTTTTCAAAAAAAAATTTTTTACTGTCGCATATTTTAAATACGCCAGGGATTGCCTTTTCTGTAGTAAATTTTTCAAAAAATAATTTTTTTCTGTCGCAAGTTTAAATTGCGACAGGGATTACATTTTCTATAGTAAATTATTCAAAAATATTTTTTTACTGTCGAAAATTTTAATTTCGACAGGGATTGCCTTTGCTATAGTAAATTTTTCAAAAATTAATTTTTTACTGTCGCAAATTTTAATTGCGCCAGGGATTGCCTTTTCTACAGTAAATTTTTCAAAAAATTATTTTTTACTGTCGAAAATTTTAAATATGCCAGCGATTGCCTTTTCTATAGTAAATTTTTCAAAAAATAATTTTCTACTGTCGCAAATTTTAAATACGCCAGGGATTGTCTTTTCTATAGTAAATTTTTCACAAATTAATTTTCTGCTTTCGCAAATTTTAATTTCGCCAGGGCTTGCCTTTTCTATAGTAAATTATTCAAAAAATAACTTTTTACTGTCGAAAATTTTAAATACGCCAGCGATTGCCCTTTCTATAGTAAATTTTCAAAAAATAATTTTCTACTGTCGCAAATTTTAAATACGCCAGGGATTGTCTTTTCTATAGTAAATTTTTCACAAATTAATTTTTTACTGTCGCAAATTTTAAATACGCCAGGTATTGCCTTTTCTATAGTAAATTTTTCAAAAAATAATTTTTTGCTGTCGCAAATTTTAATTGCGCCAGGGATTGCCTTTTCTATAGTAAATTTTTCAAAAAATAATTTTCTACTGTCACATATTTTAATTGCGCCAGGGATTGCGTTTTCTATAGTAAATTTTTCAAAAAATAATTTTCTACTGTCGCAAATTTTAATTGCGCCAGGAATTGCCTTTTCTACAGTAAATTTTTCAAAAAATAATTTTTTACTGTCGCAAATTTTAATTGCGCCAGGGATTGCCTTCTATAGTAAATTTTTCAAAAAATATTTTTTTAATGTCGCAAATTTTAATTGCGCCAGGGATTGCCTTTTCTACAGTAAATTTTTCAAAAAATAATTTTTTACTGTCACAAATTTTAAATACGCCAGGGATTGCCTTTTCTATAGTAAATTTTTTACTGTCGCAAATTTTAATTGCGCCAGGGATTGCCTTTTCTATAGTAAATTTTTCAAAAAATAATTTTCTACTGTCGCAAATTTTAATTGCGCCAGGGATTGCCTTTTCTACAGTAAATTTTTCAAAAAATAATTTTTTACTGTCGCAAATTTTAATTGCGCCAGGAATTGCCTTTTCTATAGTAAATTTTTCAAAAAATAATTTTTTACTGTCGCAAATTTTAAATACGCCAGGGATTGCCTTTTCTATAGTAAATTTTTCAAAAATTAATTTTTTACTGTCGAAAATTTTAATTGCGCCAGGGATTGCCTTTTCTATAGTAAATTTTTCAAAAATTTAATTTTATACTGTCGCAAATTTTAAATACGCCAGGGATTGCCTTTTCTATAGTAAATTATTCAAAAAATAATTTTTTACTGTCGCAAATTTTAATTGCGCCAGGGATTGCCTTTTCTACAGTAAATTTTTCAAAAAATAATTTTTACTGTCGAAAATTTTAATTAGGCCAGGGATTGCCTTTTCTATAGTAAATTTTGCACAAATTAATTTTTTACTGTCGCAAATTTTAATTGCGCCTTTTCTACAGTAAATTTTTCAAAAAATAATTTTTTACTGTCGCAAATTTTAATTGCGCCAGGGATTGCCTTTTCTACAGTAAATTTTTCAAAAAATTATTTTCTACTGTCGCAAATTTTAAAAACGCCAGGGATTGCCTTTTCTATAGTAAATTTTTCAAAAAATAATTTTTTGCTGTCGCAAATTTTAATTGGGCCAGGTTTTGCCTTTTCTATAGTAAATTTTTCAAAATTTAATTTTATACTGTCGCAAATTTTAAATACGCCAGGGATTGCCATTTCTATAGTAAATTATTCAAAAAATAATTTTTTACTGTCGAAAATTTTAATTACGCCATGCATTGCCTTTTGTATAGTAAATTTTTCAAAAATTAATTTTTTACTGTCGCAAATTTTAGTTTCGCCAGGGATTGCCTTTTCTACAGTAAATTTTTCAAAAAATAATTTTTTACTGTCGCAAATTTTAATTGCGCCAGGGATTGCCTTTTCTATAGTAAATTTTTCAAAATTTAATTTTTTACTGTCGCAAATTTTAAATACGCCAGGGATTGCCTCTTCTATAGTAAATTTTTCAAAAACTAATTTTTTACTGTCGCAAATTTTAAATACGCCAGGGATTGCCATTTCTATAGTAAATTTTTCAAAAAATAATTTTCTACTGTCGCAAATATTAAATACGCTAGGGATTGCCTTTTCTATAGTAAATTTTTCAAAAAATAATTTTTTACTGTCGAAAATTTTAAATACGCCAGGGATTGCCTTTTCTATAGTAAATTTTTCAAAAAAAAATTTTCTACTGTCGCAAATTTTAATTACGCCAGGGACTGCCTTTTCTATAGTAAATTTTTCACAAATTAATTTTTTACTGTCGCAAATTTTAATTGCGCCAGGGATTGACTTTTCTATAGTAAATTTTTCACAAATTAATTTTTTACTGTCGCAAATTTTAAATACGCCAGGGATTGCCTTTTCTATAGTAAATAATTCAAAAAATAACTTTTTACTGTCGCAAATTTTAATTGCGCCAGGGATTGCCTTTTCTACAGTAAATTTTTCAAAAACTAATTTTTTACTGTCGCAAATTTTAATTACGCCAGGGATTGCCTTTTCTATAGTATATTTTTCAAAAATTATTTTTTACTGTCGCAAATTTTAAATACGCCGGGGATTGCCTTTTCTATAGTAAATCTTTCAAAAAATAATTTTTTACTGTCGGAAGTTTTAATTGCGCCAGGGATTGCCTTTTCTATAGTACATTTTTCAAAAAATAATTTTCTACTGTCGCAAATTTTAATTGCGCCAGGGATTGCCTTTTATACAGTAAATTATTCAAAAAATAATTTTCTACTGTCGCAAATTTTAAATACGCCAGGGATTGCCTTTTCTATAGTAAATTTTTCAAAAAATAATTTTATGCTGTCGCAAATTTTAATTTCGCCAGGGATTGCCTTTTCTATAGTAAATTATTCAAAAAATAATTTTTTACTGTCGAAAATTTTTAATTACGACAGGGATTGCCTTTTCTATAGTAAATTTTTCAAAAAATAACTTTTTACTGTCGCAAATTGTAATTACGCCAGGGATTGCCTTTTCTACAGTAAATTTTTCAAAAAATAATTTTTTACTGTCGCAAATTTTAAATGCGCCAGGGATTGCCTTTTCTATAGTAAATTTTTCAAAAAATAATTTTTTACTGTCGCAACTTTCAATTGCGACAGGGATTGCCTTTTCTATAGTAAATTATTCAAAAAATAATTTTTTACTGTCGAAAATTTTAATTACGCCAGGGATTGCCTTTTCTATAGTAAATTTTTTACTGTCGCAAATTTTAATTGCGCCAGGGATTGCCTTTTCTACAGTAAATTTTTCAAAAAATAATTTTTTACTGTCGCAAATTTTAATTGCGCCGGGGATTGAATTTTCTATAGTAAATTTTTCAAAAATTAATTTTTTACTGTCGCAAATTTTAAATACGCCAGGGATTGCCTCTTCTATAGTAAATTTTTCAAAAATTAATTTTTTACTGTCGCAAATTTTAAATACGCCAGGGATTGCCATTTCTATAGTAAATTTTTCAAAAATAATTTTCTGCTGTCGAAAATTTTAATTACGCCAGGGATTGCCTTTCTATAGTAAATTTTTCACAAATTAATTTTTTACTGTCGCAAATTTTAATTTCGCCAGGGTTTGCCTTTTCTATAGTAAATTATTCAAAAAATAATTTTTTACTGTCGAAAATTTTAAATCCGCCAGGGATTGCCTTTTCTATAATAAATTTTTCAAAAAATAATTTTTTACTGTCGGAAATTTTAATTGCGCCAGGGATTTCCTTTTCTACAGTAAATTTTTTCAAAAACTAATTTTTTACTGTCGCAAATTTTAAATACGCCAGGGATTGCCTTTTCTATAGTAAATTTTTCAAAAATTAATTTTTTACTGTCGCAAATTTTAATTGCACCAGGGATTGCCTTTTCTACAGTAAATTTTTCAAAAAATAATTTTTTTACTGTCGCAAATTTTAATTGCGCCAGGGATTGCCTTTTCTATAGTAAATTTTTCAAAAATTAATTTTTTACTGTCCCAAATTTTAAATACGCCAGGGATTGCCTCTTTTATAGTAAATTATTCAAAAATTAATTTTTTTACTGTCGCAAATTTTAAATACGCCAGGGATTGCCCTTTCTATAGTAAATTTTTCAAAAAATAATTTTCTACTGTCGCAAATTTTAAATACGCCAGGGATTGCCTTTTCTATAGTAAATTTTTCAAAAAATAATTTTCTACTGTTGAAAATTTTAAATACGACAGGGATTGCCTTTTCTATAGTAAATTTTTCACAAATTAATTTTTTACTGTCGCAAATTTTAATTGCGCCAGGGATTGCCTTTTCTATAGTAAATTTTTCACAAATTAATTTTTTACTGTCGCAAATTTTAAATACGCCAGGGTTTGCCTTTTCTATAGTAAATTATTCAAAAAATAATTTTTTACTGTCGCGAATTTTAATTGCGCCAGGGATTGCCTTTTCTACTGTAAATTTTTCAAAAAATAATTTTTTACTGTCGCAAGTTTTAAATACGCCAGGGATTGCCTTTTCTATATTAAATGTTTCAAAAAATAATTTTTTACTCTCGCAAATTTTAATTACGCCAGGGATTGCCTTTTCTATAGTATATTTTTCAAAAATTATTTTTTACTGTCGCAAATTTTAAATACGCCAGGGATTGCCATTTCTATTGTAAATCTTTCAAAACATTATTTTTTACTGTCGCAAGTTTTAATTGCGCCAGGGATTGCCATTTCTATAGTAAATTTTTCAAAAAATAATTTTCTACTGTCGCAAATTTTAATTTCGCCAGGGATTGCCTTTTCTACAGTAAATTATTCAAAAAATATTTTTCTACTGTCGCAAATTTTAAATACGCCAGGGATTGCCTTTTCTACAGTAAATTATTCAAAAAATAATTTTCTACTGTCGCAAATTTTAAATACGCCAGGGATTGCCTTTTCTATATTAAATTATTCAAAAAATAATTTTTTACTGTCGAAAATTGTAATTACGCCAGGGGTTGCCTTTTCTATCGTAAATTTTTCAAAAAATAATTTTTTACTGTCGCAAATTTTAATTACGCCAGGGATTGCCTGTTCTACAGTAAATTTTTCAAAAAACAATTTTTTACTGTCGCAAATTTTAAATACGCCAGGGATTGCCTTTTCTATAGTAAATTTTTCAAAAAATAATTTTTTTCTGTCGCAAGTTTTAATTGCGACAGGGATTGCCTTTTCTATGGTAAATTATTCAAAAATAATATTTTACTGTCGAAAATTTTAATTACGACAGGGATTGCCTTTTCTATAGTAAATTTTTCAAAAATTAATTTTTTACTGTCGCAAATTTTAATTGCGCCAGGGATTACCTTTTCTACAGTAAATTTTTCAAAAAATAATTTTTTACTGTCGCAAATTTTAAATACGCCAGGGATTGCCTCTTCTATAGTAAATTTTTCAAAAATTAATTTTTTACTGTCGGAAATTTTAAATACGCCAGGGATTGCCTTTTCTATAGTAAATTTTTCAAAAAATAATTTTCTACTGTCGCAAATTTTAAATACGCCAGGGATTGCCTTTTCTATAGTAAATTTTTCAAAAAATAATTTTTTACT
>CAWVNZ010002526.1:0-33159 GCA_963930735.1 Dioctria linearis | reverse complement strand
GCCTTTTCTATAGTAAATTTTGCAAAAAATAATTGTTTAGGGTCGCAAATTTTAATTACGCCAGGGATTGCCTTTTCTATAGTAAAATTTTGCAAAAAATAATTTTTTACTGTCTCAAATTTTAATTACGCCAGGGATTGCCTTTTCTATAGTAAATTATTCAAAAAATAATTTTTTACTGTCGCAAATTTTAAATACGCCAGGGATTGCCTTTTCTATAGTAAATTTTGCAAAAAATAATTTTATACTGTCGCAAATTTTAATTACGCCAGGGATTGCCTTTTCTATAGTAAATTATTCAAAAAATAATTTTTTACTGTCGCAAATTTTAATTACGCCAGGGATTGCCTTTTGTATAGTAAATTATTCAAAAAATATTTTTTTCTGTCGCAAATTTTAATTACGCCAGGGATTGCCTTTTCTATAGTAAATTTTGCAAAAAAATAATTGTTTAGTGTCTCAAATTTTAATTACGCCAGGTATTGTCTTTTGTATAGTAAATTATTCAAAAAATAATTTTTTTACTGTCTCAAATTTTAATTACGCCAGGGATTGCTTTTTCTATAGTAAATTTTGCAAAAAATAATTGTTTAGTGTCGCAAATTTTAATTACGCCAGGGATTGCCTTTTCTATAGTAAATTATTCAAAAAATAATTTTTTACTGTCGCAAATTTTAAATACGCCAGGGATTGCCTTTTCTATAGTAAATTATTCAAAAATAAATTTTTACTGTCTCAAAGTTTAATTACGCCAGGGATTGCCTTTTCTATAGTAAATTTTGCAAAAAATAATTGTTTAGTGTCGCAAATTTTAATTACGCCAGGGATTGCCTTTTCTATAGTAAATTATTCAAAAATTCATTTTTTACTGTCGCAAATTTTAATTACGCCAGGGATTGCCATTTCTATAGTAAATTTTGCAAAAAATAATTGTTTATGTCGCAAATTTTAATTACGCCCGGGATTGCCTTTTCTATAGTAAATTATTCAAAAAATAATTTTTTCTGTCGCAAATTTTAATTACGCCAGGGATTGCCTTTTCTATAGTAAATTTTGCAAAAAATAATTGTTTAGTGTCTCAAATTTTAATTACGCCAGGGATTGCCTTTTGTATAGTAAATTATTCAAAAAATAATTTTTTACGGTCGCAAATTTTAATTACGCCAGGGATTACCTTTTCTATAGTAAATTATTCAAAAAATTATTTTATACTGTCGCAAATTTTAATTACGCCAGGGATTGCCTTTTCTATAGTAAATTATTCAAAAATTCATTTTTTACTGTCTCAAATTTTAATTACGCCAGGGATTGCCTATTCTATAGTAAATTATTCAAAATATAATATTTTACTGTCGCAAATTATAATTACGCCAGGGATTGCCTTTTCTATAGTAAATTATTCAAAAAATAATTTTATACTGTCGCAAATTTTAATTACGCCAGGGATTGCCTTTTCTATAGTAAATTATTCAAAAAATAATTTTATACTGTCGCAAATTTTAATTACGCCAGGATTGCCTTTTCTATAGTAAATTATTCAAAAAATAATTTTTTACTGTCTCAAATTTTAATTACGCCAGGGATTGCTTTTTCTATAGTAAATTTTGCAAAAAATAATTGTTTAGTGTCGCAAATTTTAATTAAGCCAGGGATTGCCTTTTCTATAGTAAATTATTCAAAAAATAATTTTTTACTGTCACAAATTTTAAATACGCCAGGGATTGCCTTTTCTATAGTAAATTATTCAAAAAATAATTTTTTACTGTCTCAAATTTTAATTACGCCAGGGATTGCCTTTTCTATAGTAAATTTTGCAAAAAATAATTGTATAGTGTCGCAAATTTTAATTACGCCGGGGATTGCCTTTTCTATAGTAAATTATTCAAAAATTCATTTTTTACTGTCGCAAATTTTAATTACGCCAGGGATTGCCTTTTCTATAGTAAATTTTGCAAAAAATAATTGTTTAGTGTCGCAAATTTTAATTACGCCAGGGATTGCCTTTTCTATAGTAAATTATTCAAAAAATAATTTTTTCTCTCGCAAATTTTAATTACGCCAGGGATTGCCTTTTCTATAGTAAATTTTGCAAAAAATAATTGTTTAGTGTCTCAAATTTTAATTACGCCAGGGATTGCCTTTTGTATAGTAAATTATTCAAAAAATAATTTTTTACTGTCGCAAATTTTAATTAAGCCAGGGATTGCCTTTTCTATAGTAAATTATTCAAAAAATAATTTTATACTGTCGCAAATTTTAATTACGCCAGGGATTGCCTTTTCTATAGTAAATTATTCAAAAATTCATTTTTTACTGTCTCAAATTTTAATTACGCCAAGGATTGCCTTTTCTATAGTAAATTATTCAAAAAATAATATTTTACTGTCGCAAATTATAATTACGCCAGGGATTGCCTTTTCTATAGTAAATTATTCAAAAAATAATTTTATACTGTCGCAAATTTTAATTACGCCAGGGATTGCCTTTTCTATAGTAAATTATTCAAAAAATAATTTTATACTGTCGCAAATTTTAATTACGCCAGGGATTGCCTTTTCTATAGTAAATTATTCAAAAAATAATTTTTTACTGTCGCAAATTTTAATTACGACAGGGATTGCCTTTTCTATAGTAAATTATTCAAAAAATAATTTTTTACTGTCGCAAATTATAATTACGCCAGGGATTGCCTTTTCTATAGTAAATTATTCAAAAAATAATTTTTTACTGTCGCAAATTATAATTACGCCAGGGATTGCCTTTTCTATAGAAAATTATTCAAAAAATAATTTTTTACTGTCGCAAATTATAATTACGCCCGGGATTGCCTTTTCTATAGTAAATTATTCAAAAATTCATTTTTTACTGTCTCAAATTTTAATTACGCCAGGGATTGCCTTTTCTATAGTAAATTATTCAAAAAATAATTTTTTACTGTCGCAAATTATAATTACGCCAGGGATTGCCTTTTCTATAGTAAATTATTCAAAAAATAATTTTATACTGTCGCAAATTTTAATTACGCCAGGGATTGCCTTTTCTATAGTAAATTATTCAAAAATTAATTTTTTTCTGTCGCAAATTTTAATTACGCCAGGGATTGCCTTTTCTATAGTAAATTATTCAAAAAATAATTTTTTCTGTCACAAATTTTAATTACGCCAGGGATTGCCTTTTCTATAGTAAATTATCCAAAAATTCATTTTTTACTGTCTCAAATTTTAATTACGCCAGTGATTGCCTTTTCTATAGTAAATTATTCAAAAAATAATTGTTTAGTGTCGCAAAATTTAATTACGCCAAGGATTACCATTTCTATAGTAAATTTTGCAAAAACTAATTTTTTACTGTCGCAAATTTTAATTACGCCAGGGATTGCCTTTTCTATAGTAAATTATTCAAAAATTCATTTTTTACTGTCTCAAATTTTAATTACGCCAGGGATTGCCTTTTCTATAGTAAATTATTCAAAAAATAATTGTTTAGTGTCGCAAATTTTAATTACGCCAGGGATTGCCTTTTCTATAGTAAATTTTGCAAAAAATAATTGTTTAGTGTCGCAAATTTTAATTACGCCAGGGATTGCCCTTTCTATAGTAAATTATTCAAAAAATAATTTTTTACCGTCGCAAATTTTAATTACGCCAGGGATTGCCTTTTCTATAGTAAATTATTCAAAAATTCATTTTTTACTGTCGCAAATTTTAATTAAGCCAGGGATTGCCTTTTGTATAGTAAATTATTCAAAAAATAATTTTATACTGTCGCAAATTATAATTACGCCAGGGATTGCCTTTTCTATAGTAAATTATTCAAAAAATAATTTTATACTGTCGCAAATTTTAATTACGCCAGGGATTGCCATTTCTATAGTAAATTATTCAAAAAATAATTTTATACTGTCGCAAATTTTAATTACGCCAGGGATTGCCTTTTCTATAGTAAATTATTCAAAAAATAATTTCATACTGTCGCAAATTTTAATTACGCCAGGGATTGCCTTTTGTATAGTAAATTATTCAAAAAATAATTTTATATTGTCGCAAATTATAATTACGCCAGGGATTGCCTTTTCTATAGTAAATTATTCAAAAAATAATTTTATCCTGTCGCAAATTTTAATTACGCCAGGGATTGCCTTTTCTATAGTAAATTTTGCAAAAAATAATTGTTTAGTGTCGCAAATTTTAATTACGCCAGGGATTGCCTTTTCTATAGTAAATTATTCAAAAAATAATTTTTTACTGTCGCAAATTTTAATTACGCCAGGGATTGCCTTTTCTATAGTAAATTATTCAAAAATTAATTTTATACTGTCGCAAATTTTAATTACGCCAGGGATTGCCTTTTCTATAGCAAATTATTCAAAAAATAATTTTATACTGTCGCAAATTATAATTACGCCAGGGATTGCCTTTTCTATAGTAAATTATTCAAAAAATAATTTTATACTGTCCCAAATTTTAATTACGCCAGGGATTGCCTTTTCTATAGTAAATTATTCAAAAAATAATTTTATACTGTCGCAAATTTTAATTACGCCAGGGATTGCCTTTTGTATAGTAAATTATTCAAAAAATAATTTTATACTGTCGCAAAATATAATTACGCCAGGGATTGCCTTTTCTATAGTAAATTATTCAAAAAATAGTTTTATACTGTCGCAAATTTTAATTACGCCAGGGATTGTCTTTTCTATAGTAAATTATTCAAAAAATAATTTTTTACTGTCGCAAATTTTAATTACGCCAGAGATTGCCTTTTCTATAGTAAATTATTCAAAAAATAATTTTTTACTGTCCCAAATTATAATTACGCCAGGGATTGCCTTTTCTATAGTAAATTATTCAAAAAATAATTTTATACTGTCGCAAATTATAATTACGCCAGGGATTGCCTTTTCTATAGCAAATTATTCAAAAAATAATTTTATACTGTCGCAAAGTTTAATTACGCCAGGGATTGCCTTTTCTATAGTAAATTATTCAAAAATTAATTTTATACTGTCGCAAATTTTAATTACGACAGGGATTGCCTTTTCTATAGTAAATTATTCAAAAAATAATTTTATACTGTCGCAAATTATAATTACACCAGGGATTGCCTTTTCTATAGTAAATTATTCAAAAAATAATTTTTACTGTCGCAAATTTTAATTACACCAGGGATTGCCTTTTCTATAGTAAATTATTCAAAAATTCATTTTTTACTGTCGCAAATTTTAATTACGCCAGGGATTGCCTTTTCTATAGTAAATTATTCAAAAATTCATTTTTTACTGTCGCAAATTTTAATTACGCCAGGGATTGCCTTTTCTATAGTAAATTATTCAAAAAATAATTTTTTACTGTTGCAAATTTTAAATACGCCAGGGATTGCCTTTTCTATAGTAAATTATTCAAAAAATAATTTTTTACCGTCGCAAATTTTAATTACGCCAGGGATTGCCTTTTCTATAGTAAATTATTCAAAAATTCATTTTTTACTGTCGCAAATTTTAATTACGCCAGGGATTGCCTTTTCTATAGTAAATTATTCAAAAACTAATTTTTTACTGTCGCAAATTTTAATTACGCCAGGGATTGCCTTTTCTATAGTAAATTATTCAAAAAATAATTTTATACTGTCGCAAATTATAATTACGCCAGGGATTGCCTTTTCTATAGTAAATTATTCAAAAAATAATTTTATACTGTCGCAAATTTTAATTACGCCAGGGATTGCCTTATCTATAGTAAATTATTCAAAAAATAATTTTTTACTGTCTCAAATTTTAATTACGCCAGGGATTGCCTTTTCTATAGTAAATTATTCAAAAATTTATTTTTTACTGTCTCAAATTATAATTACGCCAGGGATTGCCTTTTCTATAGTAAATTATTCAAAAACTAATTTTTTACTGTCGCAAATTTTAATTACGCCAGGGATTGCCTTTTCTATAGTAAATTATTCAAAAAATAATTTTTTACTGTTGCAAATTTTAATTACGCCAGGGATTGCCTTTTCTATAGTAAATTTTGCAAAAAATAATTATATACTGTCGCAAATTTTAATTACGCCAGGGATTGCCTTTTCTATAGTAAATTATTCAAAAATTCATTTTTTACTGTCTCAAATTATAATTACGCCAGGAATTGCCTTTTCTATAGTAAATTATTCAAAAAATAATTTTTTACTGTCGCAAATTATAATTACGCCAGGGATTGCCTTTTCTATAGTAAATTATACAAAAATTCATTTTTTACTGTCTCAAATTTTAATTACGCCAGGGATTGCCTTTTCTATAGTAAATTATTCAAAAAATAATTTTATACTGTCGCAAATTATAATTACGCCAGGGATTGCCTTTTCTATAGTAAATTATTCAAAAAATAATTTTATACTGTCGCAAATTTTAATTACGCCAGGGATTGCCTTTTCTATAGTAAATTATTCAAAAAATAATTTTTTACTGTCTCAAATTTTAATTACGCCAGGGATTGCCTTTTCTATAGTAAATTATTCAAAAATTTATTTTTTACTGTCTCAAATTATAATTGCGCCAGGGATTGCCTTTTTCTATAGTAAATTATTCAAAAAATAATTTTTTACTGTCGCAAATTTTAATTACGCCAGGGATTGCCTTTTCTATAGTAAATTATTCAAAAATTAATTTTATACTGTCGCAAATTTTAATTACGCCAGGGATTGCCTTTTCTATAGTAAATTATTCAAAAAATAATTTTATACTGTCGCAAATTATAATTACGCCAGAAATTGCCTTTTCTATAGTAAATTATTCAAAAAATAATTTTATACTGTCGCAAATTATAATTACGCCAGAAATTGCCTTTTCTATAGTAAATTATTCAAAAAATAATTTTTTACTGTCGCAAATTTTAATTACGCCAGGGATTGCCTTTTCTATAGTAAATTTTGCAAAAACTAATTTTTTACTGTCGCAAATTTTAATTACGCCAGGGATTGCCTTTTCTATAGTAAATTATTCAAAAATTCATTTTTTACTGTCTCAAATTTTAATTACGCCAGGGATTGCCTTTTCTATAGTAAATTATTCAAAAAATAATTGTTTAGTGTCGCAAATTTTAATTACGCCAGGGATTGCCTTTTCTATAGTAAATTTTGCAAAAAATAATTGTTTAGTGTCGCAAATTTTAATTACGCCAGGGATTGCCCTTTCTATAGTAAATTATTCAAAAAATAATTTTTTACCGTCGCAAATTTTAATTACGCCAGGGATTGCCTTTTCTATAGTAAATTATTCAAAAATTCATTTTTTACTGTCGCAAATTTTAATTAAGCCAGGGATTGCCTTTTGTATAGTAAATTATTCAAAAAATAATTTTATACTGTCGCAAATTATAATTACGCCAGGGATTGCCTTTTCTATAGTAAATTATTCAAAAAATAATTTTATACTGTCGCAAATTTTAATTACGCCAGGGATTGCCATTTCTATAGTAAATTATTCAAAAAATAATTTTATACTGTCGCAAATTTTAATTACGCCAGGGATTGCCTTTTCTATAGTAAATTATTCAAAAAATAATTTCATACTGTCGCAAATTTTAATTACGCCAGGGATTGCCTTTTGTATAGTAAATTATTCAAAAAATAATTTTATATTGTCGCAAATTATAATTACGTTAGGGATTGCCTTTTCTATAGTAAATTATTCAAAAAATAATTTTATCCTGTCGCAAATTTTAATTACGCCAGGGATTGCCTTTTCTATAGTAAATTTTGCAAAAAATAATTGTTTAGTGTCGCAAATTTTAATTACGCCAGGGATTGCCTTTTCTATAGTAAATTATTCAAAAAATAATTTTTTACTGTCGCAAATTTTAATTACGCCAGGGATTGCCTTTTCTATAGTAAATTATTCAAAAATTAATTTTATACTGTCGCAAATTTTAATTACGCCAGGGATTGCCTTTTCTATAGCAAATTATTCAAAAAATAATTTTATACTGTCGCAAATTATAATTACGCCAGGGATTGCCTTTTCTATAGTAAATTATTCAAAAAATAATTTTATACTGTCCCCAAATTTTAATTACGCCAGGGATTGCCTTTTCTATAGTAAATTATTCAAAAAATAATTTTATACTGTCGCAAATTTTAATTACGCCAGGGATTGCCTTTTGTATAGTAAATTATTCAAAAAATAATTTTATACTGTCGCAAATTATAATTACGCCAGGGATTGCCTTTTCTATAGTAAATTATTCAAAAAATAGTTTTATACTGTCGCAAATTTTAATTACGCCAGGGATTGTCTTTTCTCTAGTAAATTATTCAAAAAATAATTTTTTACTGTCGCAAATTTTAATTACGCCAGAGATTGCCTTTTCTATAGTAAATTATTCAAAAAATAATTTTTTACTGTCCCAAATTATAATTACGCCAGGGATTGCCTTTTCTATAGTAAATTATTCAAAAAATAATTTTATACTGTCGCAAATTATAATTACGCCAGGGATTGCCTTTTCTATAGCAAATTATTCAAAAAATAATTTTATACTGTCGCAAAGTTTAATTACGCCAGGGATTGCCTTTTCTATAGTAAATTATTCAAAAATTAATTTTATACTGTCGCAAATTTTAATTACGACAGGGATTGCCTTTTCTATAGTAAATTATTCAAAAAATAATTTTATACTGTCGCAAATTATAATTACACCAGGGATTGCCTTTTCTATAGTAAATTATTCAAAAAATAATTTTTACTGTCGCAAATTTTAATTACACCAGGGATTGCCTTTTCTATAGTAAATTATTCAAAAATTCATTTTTTACTGTCGCAAATTTTAATTACGCCAGGGATTGCCTTTTCTATAGTAAATTATTCAAAAATTCATTTTTTACTGTCGCAAATTTTAATTACGCCAGGGATTGCCTTTTCTATAGTAAATTATTCAAAAAATAATTTTTTACTGTTGCAAATTTTAAATACGCCAGGGATTGCCTTTTCTATAGTAAATTATTCAAAAAATAATTTTTTACCGTCGCAAATTTTAATTACGCCAGGGATTGCCTTTTCTATAGTAAATTATTCAAAAATTCATTTTTTACTGTCGCAAATTTTAATTACGCCAGGGATTGCCTTTTCTATAGTAAATTATTCAAAAACTAATTTTTTATTGTCGCAAATTTTAATTACGCCAGGGATTGCCTTTTCTATAGTAAATTATTCAAAAAATAATTTTATACTGTCGCAAATTATAATTACGCCAGGGATTGCCTTTTCTATAGTAAATTATTCAAAAAATAATTTTATACTGTCGCAAATTTTAATTACGCCAGGGATTGCCTTATCTATAGTAAATTATTCAAAAAATAATTTTTTACTGTCTCAAATTTTAATTACGCCAGGGATTGCCTTTTCTATAGTAAATTATTCAAAAATTTATTTTTTACTGTCTCAAATTATAATTACGCCAGGGATTGCCTTTTCTATAGTAAATTATTCAAAAACTAATTTTTTACTGTCGCAAATTTTAATTACGCCAGGGATTGCCTTTTCTATAGTAAATTATTCAAAAAATAATTTTTTACTGTTGCAAATTTTAATTACGCCAGGGATTGCCTTTTCTATAGTAAATTTTGCAAAAAATAATTATATACTGTCGCAAATTTTAATTACGCCAGGGATTGCCTTTTCTATAGAAAATTATTCAAAAATTCATTTTTTACTGTCTCAAATTATAATTACGCCAGGAATTGCCTTTTCTATAGTAAATTATTCAAAAAATAATTTTTTACTGTCGCAAATTATAATTACGCCAGGGATTGCCTTTTCTATAGTAAATTATACAAAAATTCATTTTTTACTGTCTCAAATTTTAATTACGCCAGGGATTGCCTTTTCTATAGTAAATTATTCAAAAAATAATTTTATACTGTCGCAAATTATAATTACGCCAGGGATTGCCTTTTCTATAGTAAATTATTCAAAAAATAATTTTATACTGTCGCAAATTTTAATTACGCCAGGGATTGCCTTTTCTATAGTAAATTATTCAAAAAATAATTTTTTACTGTCTCAAATTTTAATTACGCCAGGGATTGCCTTTTCTATAGTAAATTATTCAAAAATTTATTTTTTACTGTCTCAAATTATAATTACGCCAGGGATTGCCTTTTCTATAGTAAATTATTCAAAAAATAATTTTTTACTGTCGCAAATTTTAATTACGCCAGGGATTGCCTTTTCTATAGTAAATTATTCAAAAATTAATTTTATACTGTCGCAAATTTTAATTACGCCAGGGATTGCCTTTTCTATAGTAAATTATTCAAAAAATAATTTTATACTGTCGCAAATTATAATTACGCCAGAAATTGCCTTTTCTATAGTAAATTATTCAAAAAATAATTTTTTACTGTCGCAAATTTTAATTACGCCAGGGATTGCCTTTTCTATAGTAAATGTTGCAAAAATTAATTTTTTTCTGTCGCAAATTTTAATTACGCCAGGGATTGCCTTTTCTATAGTAAATTATTCAAAAATTTATTTTTTGCTGTCTCAAATTTTAATTACGCCAGGGATTGCCTTTTCTATAGTAAATTATTCAAAAAATAATTTTTTACTGTCGCCAATTATAATTACGCCAGGGATTGCCTTTTGTATAGTAAATTATTCAAAAAATAATTTTTTACTGTCTCAAATTTTAATTACGCCAGGGATTGCCTTTTCTATAGTAAATTTTGCAAAAAATAGTTGTTTAGTGTCGCAAATTTTAATTACGCCAGGGATTGCCTTTTCTATAGTAAATTATTCAAAAAATAATTTTTTACTGTCGCAAATTATAATTACGCCAGGGATTGCCTTTTCTATAGTAAATTATTCAAAAAATAATTTTTTCTGTCGCAAATTTTAATTACGCCAGGGATTGCCTTTTGTATAGTAAATTATTTAAAAAATAATTTTTTACTGTCGCAAATTTTAATTACGCCAGGGATTGCCTTTTCTATAGTAAATTATTCAAAAATTCATTTTTTACTGTCACAAATTTTAATTACGCCAGGGATTGCCTTTTCTATAGTAAATTTTGCAAAAAATAATTGTTTAGTGTCGCAAATTTTAATTACGCCAGGGATTGCCTTTTCTATAGTAAATTTTGCAAAAAATAATTTTTTACTGTCTCAAATTATAATTACGCCAGGAATTGCCTTTTCTATAGTAAATTATTCAAAAAATAATTTTTTACTGTCGCAAATTATAATTACGCCAGGGATTGCCTTTTCTATAGTAAATTATACAAAAATTCATTTTTTACTGTCTCAAATTTTAATTACGCCAGGGATTGCCTTTTCTATAGTAAATTATTCAAAAAATAATTTTATACTGTCGCAAATTATAATTACGCCAGGGATTGCCTTTTCTATAGTAAATTATTCAAAAAATAATTTTATACTGTCGCAAATTTTAATTACGCCAGGGATTGCCTTTTCTATAGTAAATTATTCAAAAAATAATTTTTTACTGTCTCAAATTTTAATTACGCCAGGGATTGCCTTTTCTATAGTAAATTATTCAAAAATTTATTTTTTACTGTCTCAAATTATAATTACGCCAGGGATTGCCTTTTCTATAGTAAATTATTCAAAAAATAATTTTTTACTGTCGCAAATTTTAATTACGCCAGGGATTGCCTTTTCTATAGTAAATTATTCAAAAATTAATTTTATACTGTCGCAAATTTTAATTACGCCAGGGATTGCCTTTTCTATAGTAAATTATTCAAAAAATAATTTTATACTGTCGCAAATTATAATTACGCCAGAAATTGCCTTTTCTATAGTAAATTATTCAAAAAATAATTTTTTACTGTCGCAAATTTTAATTACGCCAGGGATTGCCTTTTCTATAGTAAATGTTGCAAAAATTAATTTTTTTCTGTCGCAAATTTTAATTACGCCAGGGATTGCCTTTTCTATAGTAAATTATTCAAAAATTTATTTTTTGCTGTCTCAAATTTTAATTACGCCAGGGATTGCCTTTTCTATAGTAAATTATTCAAAAAATAATTTTTTACTGTCGCCAATTATAATTACGCCAGGGATTGCCTTTTGTATAGTAAATTATTCAAAAAATAATTTTTTACTGTCTCAAATTTTAATTACGCCAGGGATTGCCTTTTCTATAGTAAATTTTGCAAAAAATAGTTGTTTAGTGTCGCAAATTTTAATTACGCCAGGGATTGCCTTTTCTATAGTAAATTATTCAAAAAATAATTTTTTACTGTCGCAAATTATAATTACGCCAGGGATTGCCTTTTCTATAGTAAATTATTCAAAAAATAATTTTTTCTGTCGCAAATTTTAATTACGCCAGGGATTGCCTTTTGTATAGTAAATTATTTAAAAAATAATTTTTTACTGTCGCAAATTTTAATTACGCCAGGGATTGCCTTTTCTATAGTAAATTATTCAAAAATTCATTTTTTACTGTCACAAATTTTAATTACGCCAGGGATTGCCTTTTCTATAGTAAATTTTGCAAAAAATAATTGTTTAGTGTCGCAAATTTTAATTACGCCAGGGATTGCCTTTTCTATAGTAAATTTTGCAAAAAATAATTTTTTACTGTCTCAAATTTTAATTACGCCAGGGATCGCCTTTTCTATAGTAAATTATTCAAAAAATAATTGTTTACTGTCGCAAATTTTAAATACGCCAGGGATTACCTTATCTATAGTAAATTTTGCAAAAAATAATTTTATACTGTCGCAAATTTTAATTACGCCAGGGATTGCCTTTTCTATAGTAAATTATCCAAAAATTCATTTTTTACTGCCGCAAATTTTAATTACGCCAGGGATTGCCTTTTGTATAGTAAATTATTCAAAAAATATTTTTTTCTGTCGCAAATTTTAATTACGCCAGGGATTGCCTTTTCTATAGTAAATTTTGCAAAAAATAATTGTTTAGTGTCTCAAATTTTAATTACGCCAGGTATTGCCTTTTGTATAGTAAATTATTCAAAAAATAATTTTTTACTGTCTCAAATTTTAATTACGCCAGGGATTGCTTTTTCTATAGTAAATTTTGCAAAAAATAATTGTTTAGTGTCGCAAATTTTATTTACGCCAGGGATTGCCTTTTCTATAGTAAATTATTCAAAAAATAATTTTTTACTGTCGCAAATTTTAAATACGCCAGGGATTGCCTTTTCTATAGTAAATTATTCAAAAAATAATTTTTTACTGTCTCAAATTTTAATTACGCCAGGGATTGCCTTTTCTATAGTAAATTTTGCAAAAAATAATTGTTTAGTGTCGCAAATTTTAATTACGCCAGGGATTGCCTTTTCTATAGTAAATTATTCAAAAAATAATTGTTTAGTGTCGCAAATTTTAATTACGCCAGGGATTGCCTTTTCTATAGTAAATTTTGCAAAAAATAATTGTTTAGTGTCGCAAATTTTAATTACGCCAGGGATTGCCTTTTCTATAGTAAATTATTCAAAAAATAATTTTTTCTGTCGCAAATTTTAATTACGCCAGGGATTGCCTTTTCTATAGTAAATTTTGCAAAAAATAATTGTTTAGTGTCTCAAATTTTAATTACGCCAGGGATTGCCTTTTGTATAGTAAATTATTCAAAAAATAATTTTTTACTGTCGCAAATTTTAATTACGCCAGGGATTACCTTTTCTATAGTAAATTATTCAAAAAATAATTTTATACTGTCGCAAATTTTAATTACGCCAGGGATTGCCTTTTCTATAGTAAATTATTCAAAAATTCATTTTTTACTGTCTCAAATTTTAATTACGCCAGGGATTGCCTTTTCTATAGTAAATTATTCAAAAAATAATTTTATACTGTCGCAAATTATAATTACGCCAGGGATTGCCTTTTCTATAGTAAATTATTCAAAAAATAATTTTATACTGTCGCAAATTTTAATTACGCCAGGGATTGCCTTTTCTATAGTAAATTATTCAAAAAATAATTTTTTACTGTCTCAAATTTTAATTACGCCAGGGATTGCCTTTTCTATAGTAAATTATTCAAAAATTTATTTTTTACTGTCTCAAATTATAATTACGCCAGGGATTGCCTTTTCTATAGTAAATTATTCAAAAAATAATTTTTTACTGTCGCAAATTTTAATTACGCCAGGGATTGCCTTTGCTATAGTAAATTATTCAAAAATTAATTTTATACTGTCGCAAATTTTAATTACGCCAGGGATTGCCTTTTCTATAGTTAATTATTCAAAAAATAATTTTATACTGTCGCAAATTATAATTACGCCAGAAATTGCCTTTTCTATAGTAAATTATTCAAAAAATAATTTTTTACTGTCGCAAATTTTAATTACGCCAGGGATTGCCTTTTCTATAGTAAATGTTGCCAAAATTAATTTTTTTCTGTCGCAAATTTTAATTACGCCAGGGACTGCCTTTTCTATAGTAAATTATTCAAAAATTTATTTTTTACTGTCTCAAATTTTAATTACGCCAGGGATTGCCTTTTCTATAGTAAATTATTCAAAAAATAATTTTTTACTGTCGCCAATTATAATTACGCCAGGGATTGCCTTTTGTATAGTAAATTATTCAAAAAATAATTTTTTACTGTCTCAAATTTTAATTACGCCAGGGATTGCCTTTTCTATAGTAAATTTTGCAAAAAATAGTTGTTTAGTGTCGCAAATTTTAATTACGCCAGGGATTGCCTTTTCTATAGTAAATTATTCAAAAAATAATTTTTTACTGTCGCAAATTATAATTACGCCAGGGATTGCCTTTTCTATAGTAAATTATTCAAAAAATAATTTTTTACTGTCTCAAATTTTAATTACGCCAGGGATTGCCTTTTCTATAGTAAATTATTCAAAAACTAATTTTTTACTGTCGCAAATTTTAATTACGCCAGGGATTGCCTTTTCTATAGTAAATTATTCAAAAACTAATTTTTTACTGCCGCAAATTTTAAATACGCCAGGGATTGCCTTTTCTATAGTAAATTTTGCAAAAAATAATTTTATACTGTCGCAAATTTTAATTACGCCAGGTATTGCCTTTTCTATAGTAAATTATTCAAAAAATAATTTTTTCTGTCGCAAAGTTTAATTACGCCAGGGATTGCCTTTTGTATAGTAAATTATTCAAAAAATAATTTTTTACTGTCGCAAATTTTAATTACGCCAGGGATTGCCTTTTCTATAGTAAATTATTCAAAAATTCATTTTTTACTGTCTCAAATTTTAATTACGCCAGGGATTGCCTTTTCTATAGTAAATTTTGCAAAAAATAATTGTTTAGTGTCGCATATTTTAATTACGCCAGGGATTGCCTTTTCTATAGTAAATTTTGCAAAAAATAATTTTTTACTGTCTCAAATTTTAATTACGCCAGGGATTGCCTTTTCTATAGTAAATTATTCAAAAAATAATTTTTTACTGTCGCAAATTTTAAATACGCCAGGGATTGCCTTTTCTATAGTAAATTTTGCAAAAAATAATTTTATACTGTCGCAAATTTTAATTACGCCAGGGATTGCCTTTTCTATAGTAAATTATCCAAAAATTCATTTTTTACTGCCGCAAATTTTAATTACGCCAGGGATTGCCTTTTGTATAGTAAATTATTCAAAAAATATTTTTTTCTGTCGCAAATTTTAATTACGCCAGGGATTGCCTTTTCTATAGTAAATTTTGCAAAAAATAATTGTTTAGTGTCGCAAATTTTAATTACGCCAGGGATTGCCTTTTCTATAGTAAATTATTTAAAAAATAATTGTTTAGTGTCGAAAATTTTAATTACGCCAGGGATTGCCTTTTCTATAGTAAATTTTGCAAAAAATAATTGTTTAGTGTCGCAAATTTTAATTACGCCAGGGATTGCCTTTTCTATAGTAAATTATTCAAAAAATAATTGTTTACTGTCTCAAATTTTAATTACGCCAGGGATTGCTTTTTCTATAGTAAATTTTGCAAAAAATAATTGTTTAGTGTCGCAAATTTTAATTACGCCAGGGATTGCCTTTTCTATAGTAAATTATTCAAAAAATAATTTTTTACTGTCGCAAATTTTAAATACGCCAGGGATTGCCTTTTCTATAGTAAATTATTCAAAAAATAATTTTTTACTGTCTCAAATTTTAATTACGCCAGGGATTGCCTTTTCTATAGTAAATTTTGCAAAAAATAATTGTTTAGTGTCGCAAATTTTAATTACGCCAGGGATTGCCTTTTCTATAGTAAATTATTCAAAAAATAATTCTTTAGTGTCGCAAATTTTAATTACGCCAGGGATTGCCTTTTCTATAGTAAATTTTGCAAAAAATAATTGTTTAGTGTCGCAAATTTTAATTACGCCAGGGATTGCCTTTTCTATAGTAAATTATTCAAAAAATAATTTTTTACTTTCTCAAATTTTAATTACGCCAGGGATTGCTTTTTCTATAGTAAATTTTGCAAAAAATAATTGTTTAGTGTCGCAAATTTTAATTACGCCAGGGATTGCCTTTTCTATAGTAAATTATTCAAAAAATAATTTTTTACTGTCGCAAATTTTGAATACGCCAGGGATTGCCTTCTCTATAGTAAATTATTCAAAAATTCATTTTTTACTGTCTCAAATTTTAATTACGTCAGGGATTGCCTTTTCTATAGTAAATTATTCAAAAAATAATTTTATACTGTCGCAAATTTTAATTACGCCAGGGATTGCCTTTTCTATAGTAAATTATTCAAAAAATAATTTTTTACTGTCTCAAATTTTAATTACGCCAGGGATTGCCTTTTCTATAGTAAATTATTCAAAAATTAATTTTTTACTGTCTCAAATTATAATTACGCCAGGGATTGCCTTTTCTATAGTAAATTATTCAAAAAATAATTTTTTACTGTCGCAAATTTTAATTACGCCAGGGATTGCCTTTTCTATAGTAAATTATTCAAAAATTCATTTTATACTGTCGCAAATTTTAATTACGCCAGGGATTGCCTTTTCTATAGTTAATTATTCAAAAAATAATTTTATACTGTCGCAAATTATAATTACGCCAGAAATTGCCTTTTCTATAGTAAATTTTGCAAAAAATAGTTGTTTAGTGTCGCAAATTTTAATTACGCCAGGGATTGCCTTTTCTATAGTAAATTATTCAAAAAATAATATTTTACTGTCGCAAATTATAATTACGCCAGGGATTGCCTTTTCTATAGTAAATTATTCAAAAAATAATTTTATACTGTCGCAAATTTTAATTACGCCATGGATTGCCTTTTCTATAGTAAATTATTCAAAAAATAATTTTATACTGTCGCAAATTTTAATTACGCCAGGGATTGCCTTTTCTATAGTAAATTATTCAAAAAATAATTTTTTACTGTCTCAAATTTTAATTACGCCAGGGATTGCTTTTTCTATAGTAAATTTTGCAAAAAATAATTGTTTAGTGTCGCAAATTTTAATTACGCCAGGGATTGCCTTTTCTATAGTAAATTATTCAAAAAATAATTTTTTACTGTCGCAAATTTTAAATACGCCAGGGATTGCCTTTTCTATAGTAAATTTTGCAAAAAATAATTGTTTATTGTCGCAAATTTTAATTACGCCAGGGATTGCCTTTTCTATAGTAAATTATTCAAAAAATAATTTTTTCTGTCGCAAATTTTAATTACGCCAGGGATTGCTTTTTCTATAGTAAATTTTGCAAAAAATAATTGTTTAGTGTCTCAAATTTTAATTACGCCAGGGATTGCCTTTTGTATAGTAAATTATTCAAAAAATAATTTTTTACTGTCGCAAATTTTAATTACGCCAGGGATTACCTTTTCTATAGTAAATTATTCAAAAAATAATTTTATACTGTCGCAAATTTTAATTACGCCATGGATTGCCTTTTCTATAGTAAATTATTCAAAAATTCATTTTTTACTGTCTCAAATTTTAATTACGCCAGGGATTGCCTTTTCTATAGTAAATTATTCAAAAAATAATTTTATACTGTCGCAAATTTTAATTACGCCAGGGATTGCCTTTTCTATAGTAAATTATTCAAAAAATAATTTTTTACTGTCTCAAATTTTAATTACGCCAGGGATTGCCTTTTCTATACTAAATTATTCAAAAATTTATTTTTTACTGTCTCAAATTATAATTACGCCAGGGATTGCCTTTTCTATAGTAAATTATTCAAAAAATAATATTTTACTGTCGCAAATTTTAATTACGCCAGGGATTGCCTTTTCTATAGTAAATTATTCAAAAATTAATTTTATACTGTCGCAAATTTTAATTACGCCAGGGATTGCCTTTTCTATAGTTAATTATTCAAAAAATAATTTTATACTGTCGCAAATTATAATTACGCCAGAAATTGCCTTTTCTATAGTAAATTATTCAAAAAATAATTTTTTACTGTCGCAAATTTTAATTACGCCAGGGATTGCCTTTTCTATAGTAAATGTTGCAAAAATTAATTTTTTTCTGTCGCAAATTTTAATTACGCCAGGGATTGCCTTTTCTATAGTAAATTATTCAAAAATTTATTTTTTACTGTCTCAAATTTTAATTACGCCAGGGATTGCCTTTTCTATAGTAAATTATTCAAAAAATAATTTTTTACTGTCGCCAATTATAATTACGCCAGGGATTGCCTTTTGTATAGTAAATTATTCAAAAAATAATTTTTTACTGTCTCAAATTTTAATTACGCCAGGGATTGCCTTTTCTATAGTAAATTTTGCAAAAAATAGTTGTTTAGTGTCGCAAATTTTAATTACGCCAGGGATTGCCTTTTCTATAGTAAATTATTCAAAAAATAATTTTTTACTGTCGCAAATTATAATTACGCCAGGGATTGCCTTTTCTATAGTAAATTATTCAAAAAATAATTTTTTACTGTCTCAAATTTTAATTACGCCAGGGATTGCCTTTTCTATAGTAAATTATTCAAAAACTAATTTTTTACTGTCGCAAATTTTAATTACGCCAGGGATTGCCTTTTCTATAGTAAATTATTCAAAAAATAATTTTTTACTGCCGCAAATTTTAAATACGCCAGGGATTGCCTTTTCTATAGTAAATTTTGCAAAAAATAATTTTATACTGTCGCAAATTTTAATTACGCCAGGGATTGCCTTTTCTATAGTAAATTATTCAAAAAATAATTTTTTCTGTCGCAAATTTTAATTACGCCAGGGATTGCCTTTTGTATAGTAAATTATTCAAAAAATAATTTTTTACTGTCGCAAATTTTAATTACGCCAGGGATTGCCTTTTCTATAGTAAATTATTCAAAAATTCATTTTTTACTGTCTCAAATTTTAATTACGCCAGGGATTGCCTTTTCTATAGTAAATTTTGCAAAAAATAATTGTTTAGTGTCGCATATTTTAATTACGCCAGGGATTGCCTTTTCTATAGTAAATTTTGCAAAAAATAATTTTTTACTGTCTCAAATTTTAATTACGCCAGGGCTTGCCTTTTCTATAGTAAATTATTCAAAAAATAATTTTTTACTGTCGCAAATTTTAAATACGCCAGGGATTGCCTTTTCTATAGTAAATTTTGCAAAAAATAATTTTATACTGTCGCAAATTTTAATTACGCCAGGGATTGCCTTTTCTATAGTAAATTATCCAAAAATTCATTTTTTACTGCCGCAAATTTTAATTACGCCAGGGATTGCCTTTTGTATAGTAAATTATTCAAAAAATATTTTTTTCTGTCGCAAATTTTAATTACGCCAGGGATTGCCTTTTCTATAGTAAATTTTGCAAAAAATAATTGTTTAGTGTCGCAAATTTTAATTACGCCATGGATTGCCTTTTCTATAGTAAATTATTCAAAAAATAATTTTTTACTGTCGCAAATTTTAAATACGCCAGGGATTGCCTTTTCTATAGTAAATTATTCAAAAAATAATTTTTTACTGTCTCAAATTTTAATTACGCCAGGGATTGCCTTTTCTATAGTAAATTTTGCAAAAAATAATTGTTTAGTGTCGCAAATTTTAATTACGCCAGGGATTGCCTTTTCTATAGTAAATTATTCAAAAAATAATTGTTTAGTGTCGCAAATTTTAATTACGCCAGGGATTGCCTTTTCTATAGTAAATTTTGCAAAAAATAATTGTTTAGTGTCGCAAATTTTAATTACGCCAGGGATTGCCTTTTCTATAGTAAATTATTCAAAAAATAATTTTTTCTGTCGCAAATTTTAATTACGCCAGGGATTGCCTTTTCTATAGTAAATTTTGCAAAAAATAATTGTTTAGTGTCTCAAATTTTAATTACGCCAGGTATTGCCTTTTGTATAGTAAATTATTCAAAAAATAATTTTATACTGTCGCAAATTTTAATTACGCCAGGGATTACCTTTTCTATAGTAAATTATTCAAAAAATAATTTTATACTGTCGCAAATTTTAATTACGCCAGGGATTGCCTTTTCTATAGTAAATTATTCAAAAATTCATTTTTTACTGTCTCAAATTTTAATTACGCCAGGGATTGCCTTTTCTATAGTAAATTATTCAAAAAATAATATTTTACTGTCGCAAATTATAATTACGCCAGGGATTGCCTTTTCTATAGTAAATTATTCAAAAAATAATTTTATACTGTCGCAAATTTTAATTACGCCATGGATTGCCTTTTCTATAGTAAATTATTCAAAAAATAATTTTATACTGTCGCAAATTTTAACTACGCCAGGGATTGCCTTTTCTATAGTAAATTATTCAAAAAATAATTTTTTACTGTCTCAAATTTTAATTACGCCAGGGATTGCTTTTTCTATAGTAAATTTTGCAAAAAATAATTGTTTAGTGTCGCAAATTTTAATTACGCCAGGGATTGCCTTTTCTATTGTAAATTATTCAAAAAATAATTTTTTACTGTCGCAAATTTTAAATACGCCAGGGATTGCCTTTTCTATAGTAAATTTTGCAAAAAATAATTGTTTATTGTCGCAAATTTTAATTACGCCAGGGATTGCCTTTTCTATAGTAAATTATTCAAAAAATAATTTTTTCTGTCGCAAATTTTAATTACGCCAGGGATTGCTTTTTCTATAGTAAATTTTGCAAAAAATAATTGTTTAGTGTCTCAAATTTTAATTACGCCAGGGATTGCCTTTTGTATAGTAAATTATTCAAAAAATAATTTTTTACTGTCGCAAATTTTAATTACGCCAGGGATTACCTTTTCTATAGTAAATTATTCAAAAAATAATTTTATACTGTCGCAAATTTTAATTACGCCAGGGATTGTCTTTTCTATAGTAAATTATTCAAAAATTCATTTTTTACTGTCTCAAATTTTAATTACGCCAGGGATTGCCTTTTCTATAGTGAATTATTCAAAAAATAATATTTTACTGTCGGAAATTATAATTACGCCAGGGATTGCCTTTTCTATAGTAAATTATTCAAAAAATAATTTTATACTGTCGCAAATTTTAATTACGCCAGGGATTGCCTTTTCTATAGTAAATTATTCAAAAAATAATTTTCTACTGTCGCAAATTTTAATTACGCCAGGGATTGCCTTTTCTATAGTAAATTATTCAAAAAATAATTTTTTACTGTCGCAAATTTTAATTACGCCAGGGATTGCCTTTTCTATAGTAAATTATTCAAAAATTAATTTTATACTGTCGCAAATTTTAATTACGCCAGGGATTGCCTTTTCTATAGTAAATTATTCAAAAAATAATTTTTTACTGTCGCAAATTTTAATTACGCCAGGGATTGCCTTTTCTATAGTAAATTATTCAAAAATTAATTTTATACTGTCGCAAATTTTAATTACGCCAGGGATTGCCTTTTCTATAGTAAATTATTCAAAAAATAATTTTATACTGTCGCAAATTATAATTACGCCAGGGATTGCCTTTTCTATAGTAAATTATTCAAAAAATAATTTTCTACTGTCTCAAATTATAATTACGCCAGGGATTGCCTTTTCTATAGTAAATTATTCAAAAAATAATTTTTTACTGTCGCAAATTTTAATTACGCCAGGGATTGCCTTTTCTATAGTAAATTATTCAAAAAATAATTTTTTACTGTCGCAAATTTTAATTACGCCAGGGATTGCCTTTTCTATAGTAAATTATTCAAAAATTAATTTTATACTGTCGCAAATTTTAATTACGCCAGGGATTGCCTTTTCTATAGTAAATTATTCAAAAAATAATTTTATACTGTCGCAAATTATAATTACGCCAGGGATTGCCTTTTCTATAGTAAATTATTCAAAAAATAATTTTATACTGTCGCAAATTTTAATTAAGCCAGGGATTGCCTTTTCTATAGCAAATTATTCAAAAAACAATTTTATACTGTCGCAAATTATAATTACGCCAGGGATTGCCTTTTCTATAGTAAATTATTCAAAAAATAATTTTATACTGTCGCAAATTTTAATTACGCCAGGGATTGCCTTTTCTATAGTAAATTATTCAAAAAATAATTTTTTACTGTCTCAAATTTTAATTACGCCAGGGATTGCTTTTTCTATAGTAAATTTTGCAAAAAATAATTGTTTAGTGCCGCAAATTTTAATTACGCCAGGGATTGCCTTTTCTATAGTAAATTATTCAAAAAATAATTTTTTACTGTCGCAAATTTTAAATACGCCAGGGATTGCCTTTTCTATAGTAAATTTTGCAAAAAATAATTGTTTAGTGTCGCAAATTTTAATTACGCCAGGGATTGCCTTTTCTATAGTAAATTATTCAAAAAATAATTTTTTCTGTCGCAAATTTTAATTACGCTAGGGATTGGATTTTCTATAGTAAATTTTGCAAAAAATAATTGTTTAGTGTCTCAAATTTTAATTACGCCAGGGATTGCCTTTTGTATAGTAAATTATTCAAAAAATAATTTTTTACTGTCGCAAATTTTAATTACGCCAGGGATTACCTTTTCTATAGTAAATTATTCAAAAATTCAATTTTTACTGTCTCAAATTTTAATTACGCCAGGGATTGCCTTTTCTATAGTAAATTATTCAAAAAATAATATTTTACTGTCGGAAATTATAATTACCCCAGGGATTGCCTTTTCTATAGTAAATTATTCAAAAAATAATTTTATACTGTCGCAAATTTTAATTACGCCAGGGATTGCCTTTTCTATAGTAAATTATTCAAAAAATAATTTTATACTGTCGCAAATTTTAATTACGCCAGGGATTGCCTTTTCTATAGTAAATTATTCAAAAAATAATTTTTTACTGTCGCAAATTTTAATTTCGCCAGGGATTGCCTTTTCTATAGTAAATTATTCAAAAAATAATTTTTTACTGTCGCAAATTATAATTACGCCAGGGATTGCCTTTTCTATAGTAAATTATTCAAAAAATAATTTTTTACTGTCGCAAATTATAATTACGCCAGTGATTGCCTTTTCTATAGAAAATTATTCAAAAAATAATTTTTTACTGTCGCAAATTATAATTACGCCAGGGATTGCCTTTTCTATAGTAAATTATTCAAAAATTCATTTTTTAATGTCTCAAATTTTAATTACGCCAGGGATTGCCTTTTCTATAGTAAATTATTCAAAAAATAATTTTTTACTGTCGCAAATTATAATTACGCCAGGGATTGCCTTTTCTATAGTAAATTATTCAAAAAATAATTTTATACTGTCGCAAATTTTAATTACGCCAGGGATTGCCTTTTCTATAGTAAATTATTCAAAAATTAATTTTTTTCTGTCGCAAATTTTAATTACGCCAGGGATTGCCTTTTCTATAGTAAATTTTTCAAAAAATAATTTTTTCTGTCACAAATTTTAATTACGCCAGGGATTGCCTTTTCTATAGTAAATTATCCAAAAATTCATTTTTTACTGTCTCAAATTTTAATTACGCCAGGGATTGCCTTTTCTATAGTAAATTATTCAAAAAATAATTGTTTAGTGTCGCAAATTTTAATTACGCCAGGAAATGCCTTTTCGATAGTAAATTTTGCAAAAACTAATTTTTTACTGTCGCAAATTTTAATTACGCCAGGGATTGCCTTTTCTATAGTAAATTATTCAAAAATTCATTTTTTACTGTCTCAAATTTTAATTACGCCAGGGATTGCCTTTTCTATAGTAAATTATTCAAAAAATAATTGTTTAGTGTCGCAAATTTTAATTACGCCAGGGATTGCCTTTTCTATAGTAAATTTTGCAAAAAATAATTGTTTAGTGTCGCAAATTTTAATTACGCCAGGGATTGCCTTTTCTATAGTAAATTATTCAAAAAATAATTTTATACTGTCGCAAATTTTAATTACACCAGGGATTGCCTTTTCTATAGTAAATTATTCAAAAATTCATTTTTTACTGTCTCAAATTATAATTACGCCAGGGATTGCCTTTTCTATAGTAAATTATTCAAAAAATAATTTTTTACTGTCGCAAATTTTAATTACGCCAGGGATTGCCTTTTCTATAGTAAATTATTCAAAATTAATTTTATACTGTCGCAAATTTTAATTACGCCAGGGATTGCCTTTTCTATAGTAAATTATTCAAAAAATAATTTTATACTGTCGCAAATTATAATTACGCCAGGGATTGCCTTTTCTATAGTAAATTATTCAAAAAATAATTTTATACTGTCGCAAATTTTAATTACGCCAGGGATTGCCTTTTCTATAGCAAATTATTCAAAAAATAATTTTATACTGTCGCAAATTTTAATTACGCCAGGGATTGCCTTTTCTATAGTAAATTATTCAAAAATTAATTTTATACTGTCGCAAATTTTAATTACGCCAGGGATTGCCTTTTCTATAGTAAATTATTCAAAAAATAATTTTATACTGTCGCAAATTATAATTACGCCAGGGATTGCCTTTTCTATAGTAAATTATTCAAAAAATAATTTTTTACTGTCGCAAATTTTAATTACGCCAGGGATTGCCTTTTCTATAGTAAATTATTCAAAAATTCATTTTTTACTGTCGCAAATTTTAATTACGCCAGGGATTGCCTTTTCTATAGTAAATTATTCAAAAAATAATTTTATACTGTCGCAAATTTTAATTACGCCAGGGATTGCCTTTTCTATAGTAAATTATTCAAAAAATAATTTTTTACTGTTGCAAATTTTAAATACGCCAGGGATTGCCTTTTCTATAGTAAATTATTCAAAAAATAATTTTTTACTGTCGCAAATTTTAATTACGCCAGGGATTGCCTTTTCTATAGTAAATTATTCAAAAAATAATTTTTTACTGTCGCAAATTTTAATTACGCCAGGGATTGCCTTTTCTATAGTAAATTATTCAAAAATTCATTTTTTACTGTCTCAAATTACAATTACGCCAGGGATTGCCTTTTCTATAGTAAATTATTCAAAAAATAATTTTATACTGTCGCAAATTTTAATTACGCCAGGGATTGCCTTTTCTATAGTAAATTATTCAAAAAATAATTTTTTACTGTTGCAAATTTTAAATACGCCAGGGATTGCCTTTTCTATAGTAAATTATTCAAAAAATAATTTTTTACTGTCGCAAATTTTAATTACGCCAGGGATTGCCTTTTCTATAGTAAATTATTCAAAAATTCATTTTTTACTGTCGCAAATTTTAATTACGCCAGGGGATTGCCTTTTCTATAGTAAATTATTCAAAAATTCATTTTTTACTGTCTCAAATTACAATTACGCCAGGGATTGCCTTTTCTATAGTAAATTATTCAAAAAATAATTTTTTACTGTCGCAAATTTTAATTAAGCCAGGGATTGCCTTTTCTATAGTAAATTATTCAAAAATTAATTTTATACTGTCGCAAATTTTAATTACGCCAGGGATTGCCTTTTCTATAGTAAATTATTCAAAAAATAATTTTATACTGTCGCAAATTATAATTACGCCAGGGATTGCCTTTTCTATAGTAAATTATTCAAAAAATAATTTTATACTGTCGCAAATTTTAATTACGCCAGGGATTGCCTTTGCTATAGCAAACTATTCAAAAAATAATTTTATACTGTCGCAAATTATAATTACGCCAGGGATTGCCTTTTCTATAGTAAATTATTCAAAAAATAATTTTATACTGTCGCAAATTTTAATTACGCCAGGGATTGCCTTTTCTATAGTAAATTATTCAAAAATTAATTTTATACTGTCGCAAATTTTAATTACGCCAGGGATTGCCTTTTCTATAGTAAATTATTCAAAAAATAATTTTATACTGTCGCAAATTATAATTACGCCAGGGATTGCCTTTTCTATAGTAAATTATTCAAAAAATAATTTTTTACTGTCGCAAATTTTAATTACGCCAGGGATTGCCTTTTCTATAGTAAATTATTCAAAAATTCATTTTTTACTGTCGCAAATTTTAATTACGCCAGGGATTGCCTTTTCTATAGTAAATTATTCAAAAAATAATTTTATACTGTCGCAAATTTTAATTACGCCAGGGATTGCCTTTTCTATAGTAAATTATTCAAAAAATAATTTTTTACTGTTGCAAATTTTAAATACGCCAGGGATTGCCTTTTCTATAGTAAATTATTCAAAAATTAATTTTATACTGTCGCAAATTTTAATTACGCCAGGGATTGCCTTTTCTATAGTAAATTATTCAAAAAATAATTTTATACTGTCGCAAATTATAATTACGCCAGAGATTGCCTTTTCTATAGTAAATTATTCAAAAAATAATTTTTTACTGTCGCAAATTTTAATTACGCCAGGGATTGCCTTTTCTATAGTAAATGTTGCAAAAATTAATTTTTTTCTGTCGCAAATTTTAATTACGCCAGGGATTGCCTTTTCTATAGTAAATTATTCGAAAATTTATTTTTTACTGTCTCAAATTTTAATTACGCCAGGGATTGCCTTTTCTATAGTAAATTATTCAAAACATAATTTTTTACTGTCTCAAATTTTAATTACGCCAGGGAATGCCTTTTCTATAGTGAATTATTCAAAAAATAATTTTTTACTGTCGCAAATTATAATTACGCCAGGGATTGCCTTTTCTATAGTAAATTATTCAAAAAATAATTTTTTACTGTCGCAAATTATAATTACGCCAGGGATTGCCTTTTCTATAGTAAATTATTCAAAAATTCATTTTTTACTGTCTCAAATTTTAATTACGCGAGGGATTGCCTTTTCTATAGTAAATTATTCAAAAAAACAATTTTATACTGTCGCAAATTTTAATTACGCCAGGGATTGCCTTTTCTATAGTAAATTATTCAAAAATTCATTTTTTACTGTCGCAAATTTTAATTACGCCAGGGATTGCCTTTTCTATAGTAAATGTTGCAAAAATTAATTTTTATCTGTCGCAAATTTTAATTACGCCACGGATTGCCTTTTCTATAGTAAATTATTCAAAAATTCATTTTTTACTGTCTCAAATTTTAATTACGCCAGGGATTGCCTTTTCTATAGTAAATTATTCAAAAAATAATTTTTTACTGTCTCAAATTTTAATTACGCCAGGGATTGCCTTTTCTATAGTAAATTATTAAAAAATTATTTTTTACTGTCGCAAATTTTAATTACGCCAGGGATTGCCTTTTCTATAGTAAATTATTCAAAAAATAATTGTTTAGTGTCGCAAATTTTAATTACGCCAGGGATTGCCTTTTCTATAGTAAATTATTCAAAAAATAATTTTATACTTTCGCAAATTATCATTACGCCAGGGATTGCCTTTTCTATAGTAAATTATTCAAAAAATAATTTTTTACTGTCGCAAATTATAATTACGCCAGGGATTGCCTTTTCTATAGTAAATTATTCAAAAAATAATTTTTTCTGTCACAAATTTTAATTACGCCAGGGATTGCCTTTTGTGTAGTAAATTATTCAAAAATTCATTTTTTACTGTCTCAAATTTTAATTACGCCAGGGATTGCCTTTTCTATAGTAAATTTTGCAAAAAATAATTGTTTAGTGTCGCAAATTTTAATTACGCCAGGGATTGCCTTTTCTATAGTAAATTATTCAAAAAATAATTTTTTACTGTCGCAAATTTTAATTACGCCAGGGATTGCCTTTTCTATAGTAAATTATTCAAAAATTCATTTTTTACTGTCTCAAATTTTAATTACGCCAGGGATTGCCTTTTCTATAGTGAATTATTCAAAAAATAATTTTTTACTGTCGCAAATTATAATTACGCCAGGGATTGCCTTTTCTATAGTAAATTATTCAAAAAATAATTTTTTACTGTCGCAAATTATAATTACGCCAGGGATTGCCTTTTCTATAGTAAATTATTCAAAAATTCATTTTTTACTGTCTCAAATTTTAATTACGCCAGGGATTGCCTTTTCTATAGTAAATTATTCAAAAAATAATTTTATACTGTCGCAAATTATAATTACGCCAGGGATTGCCTTTTCTATAGTAAATTTTGCAAAAAATAATTGTTTAGTGTCGCAAATTTTAATTACGCCAGGGATTGCCTTTTCTATAGTAAATTATTCAAAAATTCATTTTTACTGTCTCGAATTTTAATTACTCCAAAGATTGCCTTTTCTATAGTAAATTATTCAAAAAATAATTTTTTATTGTCTCAAATTTTAATTACGCCAGGGATTGCCTTTTCTATAGTAAATTATTCAAAAAATAATTTTTTACTGTCGCAAATTTTAATTACGCCAGGGATTGCCTTTTCTATAGTAAATTATTCAAAAAATAATTTTTTACTGTCGCAAATTATAATTACGCCAGGGATTGCCTTTTCTATAGTAAATTATTCAAAAAATAGTTTTATACTGTCGCAAATTTTAATTACGCCAGGGATTGCCTTTTCTATAGTAAATTATTCAAAAAATAATTTTTTACTGTCTCAAATTTTAATTACGCCAGGGATTGCCTTTTCTATAGTGAATTATTCAAAAAATAATTTTTTACTGTCGCAAATTATAATTACGCCAGGGATTGCCTTTTCTATAGTAAATTATTCAAAAAATAATTTTTTACTGTCGCAAATTATAATTACGCCAGGGATTGCCTTTTCTATAGTAAATTATTCAAAAATTCATTTTTTACTGTCTCAAATTTTAATTACGCCAGGGATTGCCTTTTCTATAGTAAATTATTCAAAAAATAATTTTATACTGTCGCAAATTATAATTACGCCAGGGATTGCCTTTTCTATAGTGAAATATTCAAAAAATAATTTTATACTCTCGCAAATTTTAATTACGCCAGGGATTGCCTTTTCTATAGTAAATTATTCAAAAAATAATTTTTTACTGTCTCAAATTTTAATTACGCCAGGGATTGCCTTTTCTATAGTAAATTATTCAAAAATTCATTTTTTACTGTCTCAAATTATAATTACGCCAGGGATTGCCTTTTCTATAGTAAATTATTCAAAAAATAATTTTTTACTGTCGCAAATTTTAATTACGCCAGGGATTGCCTTTTCTATAGTAAATTATTCAAAAATTAATTTTATACTGTCGCAAATTTTAATTACGCCAGGGATTGCCTTTTCTATAGTAAATTATTCAAAAAATAATTTTATACTGTCGCAAATTATAATTACGCCAGAGATTGCCTTTTCTATAGTAAATTATTCAAAAAATAATTTTTTACTGTCGCAAATTTTAACTACGCCAGGGATTGCCTTTTCTATAGTAAATTATTCAAAAAATAATTGTTTAGTGTCGCAAATTTTAATTACGCCAGGAAATGCCTTTTCGATAGTAAATTTTGCAAAAACTAATTTTTTACTGTCGCAAATTTTAATTACGCCAGGGATTGCCTTTTCTATAGTAAATTATTCAAAAATTCATTTTTTACTGTCTCAAATTTTAATTACGCCAGGGATTGCCTTTTCTATAGTAAATTATTCAAAAAATAATTGTTTAGTGTCGCAAATTTTAATTACGCCAGGGATTGCCTTTTCTATAGTAAATTTTGCAAAAAATAATTGTTTAGTGTCGCAAATTTTAATTACGCCAGGGATTGCCTTTTCTATAGTAAATTATTCAAAAAATAATTTTATACTGTCGCAAATTTTAATTACACCAGGGATTGCCTTTTCTATAGTAAATTATTCAAAAATTCATTTTTTACTGTCTCAAATTATAATTACGCCAGGGATTGCCTTTTCTATAGTAAATTATTCAAAAAATAATTTTTTACTGTCGCAAATTTTAATTACGCCAGGGATTGCCTTTTCTATAGTAAATTATTCAAAAATTAATTTTATACTGTCGCAAATTTTAATTACGCCAGGGATTGCCTTTTCTATAGTAAATTATTCAAAAAATAATTTTATACTGTCGCAAATTATAATTACGCCAGGGATTGCCTTTTCTATAGTAAATTATTCAAAAAATAATTTTATACTGTCGCAAATTTTAATTACGCCAGGGATTGCCTTTTCTATAGCAAATTATTCAAAAAATAATTTTATACTGTCGCAAATTTTAATTACGCCAGGGATTGCCTTTTCTATAGTAAATTATTCAAAAATTAATTTTATACTGTCGCAAATTTTAATTACGCCAGGGATTGCCTTTTCTATAGTAAATTATTCAAAAAATAATTTTATACTGTCGCAAATTATAATTACGCCAGGGATTGCCTTTTCTATAGTAAATTATTCAAAAAATAATTTTTTACTGTCGCAAATTTTAATTACGCCAGGGATTGCCTTTTCTATAGTAAATTATTCAAAAATTCATTTTTTACTGTCGCAAATTTTAATTACGCCAGGGATTGCCTTTTCTATAGTAAATTATTAAAAAAATAATTTTATACTGTCGCAAATTTTAATTACGCCAGGGATTGCCTTTTCTATAGTAAATTATTCAAAAAATAATTTTTTACTGTTGCAAATTTTAAATACGCCAGGGATTGCCTTTTCTATAGTAAATTATTCAAAAAATAATTTTTTACTGTCGCAAATTTTAATTACGCCAGGGATTGCCTTTTCTATAGTAAATTATTCAAAAATTCATTTTTTACTGTCGCAAATTTTAATTACGCCAGGGATTGCCTTTTCTATAGTAAATTATTCAAAAATTCATTTTTTACTGTCTCAAATTATAATTACGCCAGGGATTGCCTTTTCTATAGTAAATTATTCAAAAAATAATTTTTTACTGTCGCAAATTTTAATTAAGCCAGGGATTGCCTTTTCTATAGTAAATTATTCAAAAATTAATTTTATACTGTCGCAAATTTTAATTACGCCAGGGATTGCCTTTTCTATAGTAAATTATTCAAAAAATAATTTTATACTGTCGCAAATTATAATTACGCCAGGGATTGCCTTTTCTATAGTAAATTATTCAAAAAATAATTTTATACTGTCGCAAATTTTAATTACGCCAGGGATTGCCTTTGCTATAGCAAACTATTCAAAAAATAATTTTATACTGTCGCAAATTATAATTACGCCAGGGATTGCCTTTTCTATAGTAAATTATTCAAAAAATAATTTTATACTGTCGCAAATTTTAATTACGCCAGGGATTGCCTTTTCTATAGTAAATTATTCAAAAATTAATTTTATACTGTCGCAAATTTTAATTACGCCAGGGATTGCCTTTTCTATAGTAAATTATTCAAAAAATAATTTTATACTGTCGCAAATTATAATTACGCCAGGGATTGCCTTTTCTATAGTAAATTATTCAAAAAATAATTTTTTACTGTCGCAAATTTTAATTACGCCAGGGATTGCCTTTTCTATAGTAAATTATTCAAAAATTCATTTT
This sequence comes from Dioctria linearis, assembly GCA_963930735.1. Lineage (NCBI taxonomy): Eukaryota > Metazoa > Arthropoda > Insecta > Diptera > Asilidae > Dioctria > Dioctria linearis. The sequence continues at coordinate 1,471 of CAWVNZ010002526.1, read as the reverse complement.
TTACTGTCGCAAATTTTAATTACGCCAGGGATTGCCTTTTCTATAGTAAATTATTCAAAAAATAATTTTATACTGTCGCAAATTTTAATTACGCCAGGGATTGCCTTTTCTATAGTAAATTATTCAAAAAATAATTTTTTACTGTTGCAAATTTTAAATACGCCAGGGATTGCCTTTTCTATAGTAAATTATTCAAAAATTAATTTTATACTGTCGCAAATTTTAATTACGCCAGGGATTGCCTTTTCTATAGTAAATTATTCAAAACATAATTTTTTACTGTCTCAAATTTTAATTACGCCAGGGAATGCCTTTTCTATAGTGAATTATTCAAAAAATAATTTTTTACTGTCGCAAATTATAATTACGCCAGGGATTGCCTTTTCTATAGTAAATTATTCAAAAAATAATTTTTTACTGTCGCAAATTATAATTACGCCAGGGATTGCCTTTTCTATAGTAAATTATTCAAAAATTCATTTTTTACTGTCTCAAATTTTAATTACGCCAGGGATTGCCTTTTCTATAGTAAATTATTCAAAACATAATTTTATACTGTCGCAAATTATAATTACGCCAGGGATTGCCTTTTCTATAGTAAATTATTCAAAAAATAATTTTTTACTGTCGCAAATTTTAATTACGCCAGGGATTGCCTTTTCTATAGTAAATTATTCAAAAATTCATTTTTTACTGTCGCAAATTTTAATTACGCCAGGGATTGCCTTTTCTATAGTAAATTATTAAAAAAATAATTTTATACTGTCTCAAATTTTAATTACGCCAGGGATTGCCTTTTCTATAGTAAATTATTCAAAAAATAATTTTATACTGTCGCAAATTATAATTACGCCAGAGATTGCCTTTTCTATAGTAAATTATTCAAAAAATAGTTTTTTACTGTCGCAAATTTTAATTACGCCAGGGATTGCCTTTTCTATAGTAAATTATTCAAAAATTCATTTTTTACTGTCTCAAATTATAATTACGCCAGGGATTGCCTTTTCTATAGTAAATTATTCAAAAAATAATTTTTTACTGTCGCAAATTTTAATTAAGCCAGGGATTGCCTTTTCTATAGTAAATTATTCAAAAATTAATTTTATACTGTCGCAAATTTTAATTACGCCAGGGATTGCCTTTTCTATAGTAAATTATTCAAAAATTCATTTTTTACTGTCGCAAATTTTAATTACGCCAGGGATTGCCTTTTCTATAGTAAATTATTCAAAAAATAATTTTATACTGTCGCAAATTTTAATTACGCCAGGGATTGCCTTTTCTATAGTAAATTATTAAAAAAATAATTTTATACTGTCTCAAATTTTAATTACGCCAGGGATTGCCTTTTCTATAGTAAATTATTCAAAAAATAATTTTATACTGTCGCAAATTATAATTACGCCAGAGATTGCCTTTTCTATAGTAAATTATTCAAAAAATAGTTTTTTACTGTCGCAAATTTTAATTA
>CAWVNZ010002525.1:0-42922 GCA_963930735.1 Dioctria linearis | reverse complement strand
TTTTTTAACTGTCGCAAATTTTAATTGCGCCAGGGATTGCCTTTTCTATAGTAAATTATTCAAAAAATAATTTTTTTACTGTCGCAAATTTTAAGTGCGCCAGGGATTGCCTTTTCTATAGTAAATTATTCAAAAAATAATTTTTCAACTGTCGCAAATTTTAATTGCGCCAGGGATTGCCTTTTCTACAGTAAAATTATTCAAAAAATAATGTTATACTGTCGCAAATTTTAAATACGCCAGGGATTGCCTTTTCTATAGTAAATTATTCAAAAAATAATTTTCAACTGTCGCAAATTTTAATTGCGCCAGGGATTGCCTTTTCTATAGTAAATTATTCAAAAAAATAATTTTTTTACTGTCGCAAAATTTTAAGTGCGCCAGGGATTGCCTTTTCTATAGTAAATTATTCAAAAAAATAATTTTTTAACTGTCGCAAATTTTAATTGCGCCAGGGATTGCCTTTTCTATAGTAAATTATTCAAAAAAATAATTTTTTTACTGTCGCAAATTTTAAGTGCGCCAGGGATTGCCTTTTCTATAGTAAAATTATTCAAAAAATAATTTTCAACTGTCGCAAATTTTAATTGCGCCAGGGATTGCCTTTTCTACAGTAAATTATTCAAAAAATAATGTTATACTGTCGCAAATTTTAAATACGCCAGAGATTGCCTTTTCTATATTAAATTATTCAAAAAATAATTTTTCAACTCTCGCAAATTTTAATTACGCCAGGGATTGCCTTTTCTATAGTAAATTATTCAAAAATAATTTTATACTGTCGCAAATTTTAATTACGCCAGGGATTGCCTTTTCTATAGTAAATTATTCAAAAAATAATTTTTTTACTGTCGCAAATTTTAAATATCCCAGGGATTGCCTTTTCTATAGTAAATTATTCAAAAAATAATTTTTTTACTGTCGCAAATTTCAAATCCGCCAGGGATTGCCTTTTCTATAGTAAATTATTCAAAAAATAATTTTATACTGTCGCAAATTTTAATTACGCCAGGGATTGCCTTTTCTATAGTAAATTATTCAAAAAATAATTTTCAACTGCCGCAAATTTTCATTACGCCAGGGATTGCCTTTTTCTATAGTAAATTATTCAAAAAAATAATTTTTTTACTGTCGCAAATTTTAATTACGCCAGGGATTGCCTTTTCTATAGTAAAATTATTCAAAAAAATAATTTTCAACTGTCGCAAATTTCAAATCCGCCAGGGATTGCCTTTTCTATAGTAAATTATTCAAAAAATAATTTTTTACTATCGCAAGTTTTAATTGCGCCAGGGATTGCGTTTTTCTACAGTAAATTTTTCAAAATATTAATTTTTTACTGTCGCAAATTTTAATTGCGCCAGGGATTGCCTTTTCTATAGTAAATTATTCAAAAAATAATTTTTCTACTGTCGCAAATTTTAATTACGCCAGGGATTGCCTTTTCTATAGTAAATTATTCAAAAAATAATTTTATACTGTCGCAAATTTTAATTGCGCCAGGGATTGCCTTTTCTATAGTAAATTATTCAAAAAATAATTTTCAACTGTCGCAAATTTTAATTACGTCAGGGATTGCCTTTTCTATAGTAAATTATTCAAAAAATAATTTTCAACTGTCGCAAATTTTAATTACGCCAGGGATTGCCTTTTCTATAGTAAATTATTAAAAAAATAATTTCTTACTGTCGCAAATTTTAAATACGCCAGGGATTGCCTTTTGTATAGCAAATTATTCAAAAAATAATTTTCAACTGTCGCAAATTTTAATTGCGCCAGGGATTGCCTTTTCTATAGTAAATTATTCAAAAAATAATTTTCAACTGTCGCAAATTTTAATTACGCCAGGGATTGCCTTTTCTATAGTAAATTATTCAAAAAATAATTTTCAACTGTCGCAAATTTTAATTGCGCCAGGGATTGCCTTTTCTATAGTAAATTATTCAAAAAATAATTTTTTTACTGTCGCAAATTTTAATTACGCCAGGGATTGCCTTTTCTATAGTAAATTATTCAAAAAATAATTTTCAACTGTCGCAAATTTTAATTACGCCAGGGATTGCCTTTTATATAGTAAATTATTCAAAAAATAATTTTCAACTGTCGCAAATTTTTATTGCGCCAGGGATTGCCTTTTCTACAGTAAATTATTCAAAAAATAATTTTTTTACTGTCGCAAATTTTAATTGCGCCAGGGATTGCCTTTTCTATAGTAAATTATTCAAAAAATAATTTTTTACTGTCGCAAATTTTAATTACGCCAGGGATTGCCCTTTTCTATAGTAAATTATTCAAAAAATAATTTTTTTACTGTCGCAAATTTTAATTACGCCAGGGATTGCCTTTTCTATAGTAAATTATTCAAAAAATTATTTTCTACTGTCGCAAATTTTAATTACGCCAGGGATTGCCTTTTCTATAGTAAATTATTCAAAAAATAATTTTTTTACTATCGCAAGTTTTAATTGCGCCAGGGATTGCGTTTTTCTACCGTAAATTTTTCAAAAATATTAATTTTTTTACTGTCGCAAATTTTAATTGCGCCAGGGATTGCCTTTTCTATAGTAAATTATTCAAAAAATAATTTTTCTACTGTCGCAAATTTTAATTACGCCAGGGATTGCCTTTTCTATAGTAAATTATTCATAAAATAATTTTTATACTGTCGCAAATTTTAATTGCGCCAGGGATTGCTTTTTCTATAGTAAATTATTCAAAAAATAATTTTCAACTGTCGCAAATTTTAATTACGCCAGGGTTGCCTTTTCTATAGTAAATTATTCAAAAAATAATTTTCAACTGTCGCAAATTTTAAATATCCCAGGGATTGCCTTTTCTATAGTAAATTTTGCAAAAAATAATTTTCAACTGTCGCAAATTTTAATTACGCCAGGGATTGCCTTTTCTATAGTAAATTATTCAAAAAATAATTTTATACTGTCGCAAATTTTAAATACGCCAAGTATTGCCTTTTCTATAGTAAATTATTCAAAAAATAAGTTTCAACTGTCGCAAATTTTAATTACGCCAGGGATTGCCTTTTCTATAGTAAATTATTCAAAAAAATAATTTTCAACTGTCGCAAATTTTAATTGTGCCAGGGATTGCCTTTTTCTATAGTAAATTATTCAAAAAATAATTTTCTACTGTCGCAAATTTTAATTACGCCAGGGATTGCCTTTTCTATAGTAAATTATTCAAAAAAATAATTTTTCTACTGTCGCAAATTTTAATTACGCCAGGGATTGACTTTTCTATAGTAAAATTATTCAAAAAATAATTTTCTACTGTCGCAAATTTTAATTACGCCAGGGATTGCCTTTTCTATAGTAAATTATTCAAAAAATAATTTTTTTACGCCAGGGATTGCCTTTTTCTATAGTAAATTATTCAAAAAATTATTTTCTACTGTCGCAAATTTTAATTACGAAAGGGATTGCCTTTTCTATAGTAAATTATTCAAAAAATAATTTTTTACTGTCGCAAATTTTAATTACGCCAGGGATTGCCTTTTCTATAGTAAATTATTCAAAAAATAATTTTTTTACAGTCGCAAATTTTAAATACGCCAGGGATTGCCTTTTCTATAGTAAAATTATTCAAAAAAATAATTTTCAACTGTCGCAAATTTTAATTGCGCCAGGGATTGCCTTTTCTATAGTAAAATTATTCAAAAAATAATTTTTTTACTGTCGCAAATTTCAAATCCGCCAGGGATTGCCTTTTCTATAGTAAATTATTCAAAAAATAATTTTCTACTCTCGCAAAATTTAATTACGCCAGGCATTGACTTTTCTATAATAAACTTTTCAAAAAATAATTTTCTACTGTCGCAAATTTTAATTACGCCAGGGATTGCCTTTTCTATAGTAAATTATTCAAAAAATAATTTTTCTACTTTCGCAAATTTTAATTACGCCAGGGATTGCCTTTTCTATAGTAAACTTTTCAAAAAATAATTTTCTACTGTCGCAAATTTTCATTACGCCAGGGATTGCCTTTTTCTATATTAAATTATTCAAAAAATAATTTTCTACTGTCGCAAATTTTAATTACGCCAGGGATTGCCTTTTCTATAGTAAATTATTCAAAAAATAATTTTCTACTGTCGCAAATTTTAATTACGCCAGGGATTGCCTTTTCTATAGTAAATTATTCAAAAAATAATTTTCTACTGTCGCAAATTTTAATTACGCCAGGGATTGATTGCCTTTTTCTATAGTAAATTATTCAAAAAGTAATTTTCAACTGTCGCAAATTTTAATTACGCCAGGGATTGCCTTTTCTATAGTAAATTATTCAAAAAATAATTTTTTACTGTCGCAAATTTTAAGTGCGCCAGGGATTGCCTTTTCTATAGTAAATTTTTCAAAAAATAATTTTCAACAGTCGCAAATTTTAATTGCGCCAGGGATTGCCTTTTCCATAGTAAATTATTCAAAAAATAATTTTTTTACTGTCGCAAATTTTTAATTACGCCAGGGATTGCCTTTTCTATAGTAAATTATTCAAAAAAATAATTTTCAACTGTCGCAAATTTTCAAATCCGCCAGGGATTGCCTTTTCTATAGTAAATTATTCAAAAAATAATTTTTTACTGTCGCAAATTTTAATTACGCCAGGGATTGCCTTTTCTATAGTAAATTATTCAAAAAATAATTTTTCAACTGTCGCAAATTTTAATTGCGCCAGGGATTGCCTTTTCTATAGTAAATTATTCAAAAAATAATTTTTTACTGTCGGAAATTTTAATTACGCCAGGGATTGCCTTTTCTATAGTAAATTATTCAAAAAATAATTTTTCAACTGTCGCAAATTTCAAATCCGCCAGGGATTGCCTTTTCTATAGTAAATTATTCAAAAAATAATTTTTTACTGTCGCAAATTTTAATTACGCCAGGGATTGCCTTTTCTATAGTAAATTATTCAAAAAATAATTTTCAACTGTCGCAAATTTTAAATATCCCAGGGATTGCCTTTTCTATAGTAAATTATTCAAAAAATAATTTTTTACTGTCGCAAATTTTAATTACGCCAGGGATTGCCTTTTCTATAGTAAATTATTCAAAAAATTATTTTCTACTGTCGCAAATTTTAATTACGCCAGGGATTGCCTTTTCTATAGTAAATTATTCAAAAAATAATTTTTTACTATCGCAAGTTTTAATTGCGCCAGGGATTGCCTTTTCTACCGTAAATTTTTCAAAATATTAATTTTTTACTGTCGCAAATTTTAATTGCGCCAGGGATTGCCTTTTCTATAGTAAATTATTCAAAAAATAATTTTCTACTGTCGCAAATTTTAATTACGCCAGGGATTGCCTTTTCTATAGTAAATTATTCAAAAAATAATTTTATACTGTCGCAAATTTTAATTGCGCCAGGGATTGCCTTTTCTATAGTAAATTATTCAAAAAAATAATTTTCAACTGTCGCAAATTTTAATTACGCCAGGGATTGCCTTTTTCTATAGTAAAATTATTCAAAAAAAAAATTTTCAACAGTCGCAAATTTTAAATATCCCAGGGATTGCCTTTTCTATAGTAAATTTTGCAAAAAATAATTTTCAATTGTCGCAAATTTTAATTACGCCAGGGATTGCCTTTTCTATAGTAAATTATTCAAAAAATAATTTTATACTGTCGCAAATTTTATATACGCCAGGTATTGCCTTTTCTATAGTAAATTATTCAAAAAATAATTTTCAACTGTCGCAAATTTTAATTACGCCAGGGATTGCCTTTTCTATAGTAAAATTATTCAAAAAAATAATTTTCAACTGTCGCAAATTTTAATTGTGCCAGGGATTGCCTTTTCTATAGTAAATTATTCAAAAAATAATTTTTTACTGTCGCAAATTTTAATTACGCCAGGGATTGCCTTTTCTATAGTAAATTATTCAAAAAATAATTTTCAACTGTCGCAAATTTTAATTACGCCAGGGATTGCCTTTTATATAGTAAAATTATTCAAAAAAATAATTTTCAACTGTCGCAAATTTTAATTGCGCCAGGGATTGCCTTTTCTACAGTAAATTATTCAAAAAAATAATTTTTTACTGTCGAAAATTTTAATTGCGCCAGGGATTGCCTTTTCTATAGTAAATTATTCAAAAAATAATTTTTTTACTGTCGCAAATTTTAAATATCCCAGGGATTGCCTTTTCTATAGTAAATTATTCAAAAAAATAATTTTTTTACGCCAGGGATTGCCTTTTCTATAGTAAATTATTCAAAAAAATTATTTTCTACTGTCGCAAATTTTAATTACGAAAGGGATTGCCTTTTCTATAGTAAATTATTCAAAAAAATAATTTTTTTTCTGTTGCAAATTTTAATTACGCCAGGGATTGCCTTTTCTATAGTAAATTATTCAAAAAATAATTTTTTACAGTCGCAAATTTTAAATACGCCAGGGATTGCCTTTTCTATAGTAAATTATTCAAAAAATAATTTTCAACTGTCGCAAATTTTAATTGCGCCAGGGATTGCCTTTTCTATAGTAAATTATTCAAAAAATAATTTTTTACTGTCGCAAATTTCAAATCCGCCAGGGATTGCCTTTTCTATAGTAAATTATTCAAAAAATAATTTTCTATTCTCGCAAATTTTAATTACGCCAGGCATTGACTTTTCTATAATAAACTTTTCAAAAAATAATTTTCTACTGTCGCAAATTTTAATTACGCCAGGGATTGCCTTTTCTATAGTAAATTATTCAAAAAATAATTTTTCTACTGTCGCAAATTTTAATTACGCCAGGGATTGCCTTTTCTATAGTAAACTTTTCAAAAAATAATTTTCTACTGTCGCAAATTTTAATTACGCCAGGGGATTTGCCTTTTCTATATTAAATTATTCAAAAAAATAATTTTTCTACTGTCGCAAATTTTAATTACGCCAGGGATTGCCTTTTCTATAGTAAATTATTCAAAAAATAATTTTCAACTGTCGCAAATTTTAATTGTGCCAGGGATTGCCTTTTCTATAGTAAATTATTCAAAAAAATAATTTTTTTACTGTCGCAAATTTTAATTACGCCCAGGGATTGCCTTTTCTATTGCCTTTTCTATAGTAAATTATTCAAAAAATAATTTTCAACTGTCGCAAATTTTAATTACGCCAGGGATTGCCTTTTATATAGTAAATTATTCAAAAAATAATTTTCAACTGTCGCAAATTTTAATTGCGCCAGGGATTGCCTTTTCTACAGTAAATTATTCAAAAAATAATTTTTTACTGTCGAAAATTTTAATTGCGCCAGGGATTGCCTTTTCTATAGTAAATTATTCAAAAAATAATTTTTTTACTGTCGCAAATTTTAAATATCCCAGGATTGCCTTTTCTATAGTAAATTATTCAAAAAATAATTTTTTACGCCAGGGATTGCCTTTTCTATAGTAAATTATTCAAAAAATTATTTTCTACTGTCGCAAATTTTAATTACGAAAGGGATTGCCTTTTCTATAGTAAATTATTCAAAAAATAATTTTTTTCTGTTGCAAATTTTAATTACGCCAGGGATTGCCTTTTCTATAGTAAATTATTCAAAAAATAATTTTTTACAGTCGCAAATTTTAAATACGCCAGGGATTGCCTTTTCTATAGTAAATTATTCAAAAAATAATTTTCAACTGTCGCAAATTTTAATTGCGCCAAGGATTGCCTTTTTCTATAGTAAATTATTCAAAAAATAATTTTTTACTGTCGCAAATTTCAAATCCGCCAGGGATTGCCTTTTCTATAGTAAATTATTCAAAAAATAATTTTCTATTCTCGCAAATTTTAATTACGCCAGGCATTGACTTTTCTATAATAAACTATTCAAAAAATAATTTTCTACTGTCGCAAATTTTAATTACGCCAGGGATTGCCTTTTCTATAGTAAATTATTCAAAAAATAATTTTCTACTGTCGCAAATTTTAATTACGCCAGGGATTGCCTTTTCTATAGTAAACTTTTCAAAAAATAATTTTCTACTGTCGCAAATTTTAATTACGCCAGGGATTGCCTTTTCTATATTAAATTATTCAAAAAATAATTTTCTACTGTCGCAAATTTTAATTACGCCAGGGATTGCCTTTTCTATAGTAAATTATTCAAAAAATAATTTTCTACTGTCGCAAATTTTAATTACGCCAGGGATTGCCTTTTCTATAGTAAATTATTCAAAAAATAATTTTCTACTGTCGCAAATTTTAATTACGCCAGGGATTGATTGACTTTTCTATAGTAAATTATTCAAAAAATAATTTTCAACTGTCGCAAATTTTAATTACGCCAGGGATTGCTTTTTCTATAGTAAATTATTCAAAAAATAATTTTTTACTGTCGCAAATTTTAGTGCGCCAGGGATTGCCTTTTCTATAGTAAATTATTCAAAAAATAATTCTCAACTGTCGCAAATTTTAATTGCGCCAGGGATTGCCTTTTCTATAGTAAATTATTCACAAAATAATTTTTTACTGTCGCAAATTTTAATTACGCCAGGGATTGCCTTTTCTATAGTAAATTATTCAAAAAATAATTTTCAACTGTCGCAAATTTCAATTCCGCCAGGGATTGCCTTTTCTATAGTAAATTATTCAAAAAATAATTTTTTACTGTCGCAAATTTTAAGTGCGCCAGGGATTGCCTTTTCTATAGTAAATTATTAAAAAAATAATTTTCAACTGTCGCAAATTTTAATTGCGCCAGGGATTGCCTTTTCTACAGTAAATTATTCAAAAAATAATTTTATACTGTCGCAAATTTTAAATACGCCAGGGATTGCCTTTTCTATATTAAATTATTCAAAAAATAATTTTCAACTCTCGCAAATTTTAATTACGCCAGGGATTGCCTTTTCTATAGTAAATTATTCAAAAAATAATTTTATACTGTCGCAAATTTTAATTACGCCAGGGATTGCCTTTTCTATAGTAAATTATTCAAAAAATAATTTTTTACTGTCGCAAATTTTAAATATCCCAGGGATTGCCTTTTCTATAGTAAATTATTCAAAAAATAATTTTTTACTGTCGCAAATTTCAAATCCGCCAGGGATTGCCTTTTCTATAGTAAATTATTCAAAAAATAATTTTATACTGTCGCAAATTTTAATTACGCCAGGGATTGCCTTTTCTATAGTAAATTATTCAAAAAATAATTTTCAACTGTCGCAAATTTTAATTACGCCAGGGATTGCCTTTTCTATAGTAAATTATTCAAAAAATAATTTTTTACTGTCGCAAATTTTAATTACGCCAGGGATTGCCTTTTCTATAGTAAATTATTCAAAAAATAATTTTCAACTGTCGCAAATTTCAAATCCGCCAGGGATTGCCTTTTCTATAGTAAATTATTCAAAAAATAATTTTTTACTATCGCAAGTTTTAATTGCGCCAGGGATTGCCTTTTCTACAGTAAATTTTTCAAAATATTAATTTTTTTTTGTCGCAAATTTTAATTACGCCAGGGATTGCCTTTTCTATAGTAAATTATTCAAAAAATAATTTTCTACTGTCGCAAATTTTAATTATGCCAGGGATTGCCTTTTCTATAGTAAATTATTCAAAAAATAATTTTATACTGTCGCAAATTTTAATTGCGCCAGGGATTGCCTTTTCTATAGTAAATTATTCAAAAAATAATTTTCAATTGTCGCAAATTTTAATTACGCCAGGGATTGCCTTTTCTATAGTAAATTATTCAAAAAATAATCTTCAACTGTCGCAAATTTTAATTACGTCAGGGATTGCCTTTTCTATAGTAAATTATTAAAAAAATAATTTTTTACTGTCGCAAATTTTAAATACGCCAGGGATTGCCTTTTGTATAGTAAATTATTCAAAAAATAATTTTCAACTGTCGCAAATTTTAATTGCGCCAGGGATTGCCTTTTCTATAGTAAATTATTCAAAAAATAATTTTTTACTGTCGCAAATTTTAAGTGCGCCAGGGATTGCCTTTTCTATAGTAAATTATTCAAAAAATAATTTTCAACTCTCGCAAATTTTAATTACGCCAGGGATTGCCTTTTCTATAGTAAATTATTCAAAAAATAATTTTATACTGTCGCAAATTTTAATTACGCCAGGGATTGCCTTTTCTATAGTAAATTATTCAAAAAATAATTTTTTACTGTCGCAAATTTTAATTACGCCAGGGATTGCCTTTTCTATAGTAAATTATTCAAAAAATAATTTTTTACTGTGGCAAATTTCAAATCCACCAGGGATTGCCTTTTCTATAGTAAATTATTCAAAAAATAATTTTATACTGTCGCAAATTTTAATTACGCCAGGGATTGCCTTTTCTATAGTAAATTATTCAAAAAATAATTTTCAACTGTCGCAAATTTTAATTACGCCAGGGATTGCCTTTTCTATAGTAAATTATTCAAAAAATAATTTTTTACTGTCGCAAATTTCAAATCCGCCAGGGATTGCCTTTTCTATAGTAAATTATTCAAAAAATAATTTTATACTGTCGCAAATTTTAATTACGCCAGGTATTGCCTTTTCTATAGTAAATTATTCAAAAAATAATTTTCAACTGTCGCAAATTTTAATTGCGCCAGGGATTGCCTTTTCTATAGTAAATTATTCAAAAAATAATTTTATACTGTCGCAAATTTTAAATACGCCAGGGATTGCCTTTTCTATATTAAATTATTCAAAAAATAATTTTCAACTCTCGCAAATTTTAATTACGCCAGGGATTGCCTTTTCTATAGTAAATTATTCAAAAAATAATTTTATACTGTCGCAAATTTTAATTACGCCAGGGATTGCCTTTTCTATAGTAAATAATTCAAAAAATAATTTTTTACTGTCGCAAATTTCAAATCCGCCAGGGATTGCCTTTTCTATAGTAAATTATTCAAAAAATAATTTTATACTGTCGCAAATTTTAATTACGCCAGCGATTGCCTTTTCTATAGTAAATTATTCAAAAAATAATTTTCAACTGTCGCAAATTTTAATTACGCCAGGGATTGCCTTTTCTATAGTAAATTATTCAAAAAATAATTTTTTACTGTCGCAAATTTTAATTACGCCAGGGATTGCCTTTTCTATAGTAAATTATTCAAAAAATAATTTTCAACTGTCGCAAATTTCAAATCCGCCAGGGATTGCCTTTTCTATAGTAAATTATTCAAAAAATAATTTTTTACTATCGCAAGTTTTAATTGCGCCAGGGATTGCCTTTTCTACAGTAAATTTTTCAAAATATTAATTTTTTACTGTCGCAAATTTTAATTACGCCAGGGATTGCCTTTTCTATAGTAAATTATTCAAAAAATAATTTTCTACTGTCGCAAATTTTAATTATGCCAGGGATTGCCTTTTCTATAGTAAATTATTCAAAAAATAATTTTATACTGTCGCAAATTTTAATTGCGCCAGGGATTGCCTTTTCTATAGTAAATTATTCAAAAAATAATTTTCAACTGTCGCAAATTTTAATTACGCCAGGGATTGCCTTTTCTATAGTAAATTATTCAAAAAATAATTTTCAACTGTCGCAAATTTTAATTACGCCTGGGATTGCCTTTTCTATAGTAAATTATTAAAAAAATAATTTTTTACTGTCGCAAATTTTAAATACGCCAGGGATTGCCTTTTGTATAGTAAATTATTCAAAAAATAATTTTCAACTGTCGCAAATTTTAATTGCGCCAGGGATTGCCTTTTCTATAGTAAATTATTCAAAAAATAATTTTTTACTGTCGCAAATTTTAAGTGCGCCAGGGATTGCCTTTTCTATAGTAAATTATTCAAAAAATAATTTTCAACTCTCGCAAATTTTAATTACGCCAGGGATTGCCTTTTCTATAGTAAATTATTCAAAAAATAATTTTATACTGTCGCAAATTTTAATTACGCCAGGGATTGCCTTTTCTATAGTAAATTATTCAAAAAATAATTTTCAACTGTCGCAAATTTTAATTACGCCAGGGATTGCCTTTTCTATAGTAAATTATTCAAAAAATAATTTTTTACTGTCGCAAATTTTAAATATCCCAGGGATTGCCTTTTCTATAGTAAATTATTCAAAAAATAATTTTATACTGTCGCAAATTTTAATTACGCCAGGGATTGCCTTTTCTATAGTAAATTATTCAAAAAATAATTTTTTACTGTCGCAAATTTTAAATATCCCAGGGATTGCCTTTTCTATAGTAAATTATTCAAAAAATAATTTTTTACTGTCGCAAATTTCAAATCCGCCAGGGATTGCCTTTTCTATAGTAAATTATTCAAAAAATAATTTTTATACTGTCGCAAATTTTAATTACGCCAGGGGATTGCCTTTTCTATAGTAAATTATTCAAAAAATAATTTTCAACTGTCGCAAATTTTAATTACGCCAGGGATTGCCTTTTCTATAGTAAATTTTCAAAAAATAATTTTTTACTGTCGCAAATTTTAAGTGCGCCAGGGATTGCCTTTTCTATAGTAAATTATTCAAAAAATAATCTTCTACTGTCGCAAATTTTAATTACGCCAGGGATTGCCTTTTCTATAGTAAATTATTCAAAAAATAATTTTCTACTGTCGCAAATTTTAATTACGCCAGGGATTGCCTTTTCTATAGTAAATTATTCAAAAAATAATTTTCAACTGTCGCAAATTTTAATTACGCCAGGGATTGCCTTTTCTATAGTAAATTATTCAAAAAATAATTTTCAACTGTCGCAAATTTTAATTACGCCAGGGATTGCCTTTTCTATAGTAAATTATTCAAAAAATAATTTTTTACTGTCGCAAATTTTAAGTGCGCCAGGGATTGCCTTTTCTATAGTAAATTATTCAAAAAATAATTTTCAACTGTCGCAAATTTAATTGCGCCAGGGATTGCCTTTTCTATAGTAAATTATTCAAAAAATAATTGTTTACTGTCGCAAATATCAAATTCGCCAGGGATTGCCTTTTCTATAGTAAATTATTCAAAAAATAATTTTTTACAGTCGCAAATTTCAAATCCGCCAGGGATTGCCTTTTCTATAGTAAATTATTCAAAAAATAATTTTCTACTGTCGCAAATTTTAATTGCGCCAGGGATTGCCTTTTCTATAGTAAATTATTCAAAAAATAATTTTCAACTGTCGCAAATTTTAAATACGCCAGGGATTGCCTTTTCTATAGTTAATTATTCAAAAAATAATTTTTTACTGTCGCAAATTTTAAATACGCCAGGGATTGCCTTTTCTATAGTAAATTATTCAAAAAATAATTTTATACTGTAGCAAATTTTAATTACGCCAGGGATTGCCTTTTCTATAGTAAATTATTCAAAAAATAATTTTTTACTGTCGCAAATTTTAAATATCCCAGGGATTGCCTTTTCTATAGTAAATTATTCAAAAAATAATTTTCAACTGTCGCAAATTTTAATTGCGCCAGGGATTGCCTTTTCTATAGTAAATTATTCAAAAAATAATTTTATACTGTCGCAAATTTTAATTACGCCAGGGATTGCCTTTTCTATAGTAAATTATTCAAAAAATAATTTTCAACTGTCGCAAATTTTAATTGCGCCAGGGATTGCCTTTTCTATAGTAAATTATTCAAAAAATAATTTTCTACTGTCGCAAATTTTAATTACGCCAGGGATTGCCTTTTCTATAGTAAATTATTCAAAAAATTATTTTCAACTGTCGCAAATTTTAAATATGCCAGGGATTGCCTTTTCTATAGTAAATTATTCAAAAAATAATTTTCTACTGTCGAAAATTTTAATTACGGCAGGGATTGCCTTTTCTATAGTAAATTATTCAAAAAATAATTTTCAACTGTCGCAAATTTTAATTACGCCAGGGATTGCCTTTTCTATAGTAAATTATTCAAAAAATAATTTTATACTGTCCGCAAATTTTAAGTGCGCCAGGGGATTGCCTTTTCTATAGTAAATTATTCAAAAAATAATTTTTTACTGTCGCAAATTTTAAATATCCCAGGGATTGCCTTTTCTATAGTAAATTTTGAAAAAATAATTGTTTACTGTCGCAAATTTCAAATCCGCCAGGGATTGCCTTTTCTATAGTAAATTATTCAAAAAATAATTTTTTACTATAGTAAATTATTCAAAAAATGATTTTCTACTGTCGCAAATTTTAATTACGCCAGGGATTGCCTTTTCTATAGTAAATTATTCAAAAAATAATTTTTTACTGTCACAAATTTTAATTACGCCAGGGATTGCCTTTTCTATAGTAAATTATTCAAAAAATAATTTTCTACTGTCGCAAATTTCAAATCCGCCAGGGATTGCATTTTCTATAGTAAATTATTCAAAAAATAATTTTTTACTGTCGCAAATTTTAATTGCGCCAGAGATTGCCTTTTCTATAGTAAATTAATCAAAAAATTATTTTTTACTGTGGCAAATTTTAAATACGCCAGGGATTGCCTTTTCTATAGTAAATTTTGCAAAAAAAAATTTTTTACTGTTGCAAATTTTAAATATCCCAGGGATTGCCTTTTCTATAGTAAATTTCTCACAAATTAATTTTTTACTGTCGCAAATTTTAAATCCGCCAGGGATTGCCTTTTCTATAGTAAATTATTCAAAAAATAATTTTCAACTGTCGCAAATTTTAATTACGCAAGGGATTGCCTTTTCTATAGTAAATTATTCAAAAAATAATTTTCTACTGTCGCAAATTTTAATTGCGCCAGGGATTGCCTTTTCTATAGTAAATTATTCAAAAAATAATTTTATACTGTCGCAAATTTTAAATACGCCAGGGATTGCCTTTTCTATAGTTAATTATTCAAAAAATAATTTTTTACTGTCGCAAATTTTAAATACGCCAGGGATTGCCTTTTCTATAGTAAATTATTCAAAAAATAATTTTATACTGTAGCAAATTTTAATTACGCCAGGGATTGCCTTTTCTATAGTAAATTATTCAAAAAATAATTTTTTACTGTCGCAAATTTTAAATATCCCAGGGATTGCCTTTTCTATAGTAAATTATTCAAAAAATAATTTTCAACTGTCGCAAATTTTAATTGCGCCAGGGATTGCCTTTTCTATAGTAAATTATTCAAAAAATAATTTTATACTGTCGCAAATTTTAATTACGCCAGGGATTGCCTTTTCTATAGTAAATTATTCAAAAAATAATTTTCAACTGTCGCAAATTTTAATTGCGCCAGGGATTGCCTTTTCTATAGTAAATTATTCAAAAAATAATTTTCTACTGTCGCAAATTTTAATTACGCCAGGGATTGCCTTTTCTATAGTAAATTATTCAAAAAATTATTTTCAACTGTCGCAAATTTTAATTATGCCAGGGATTGCCTTTTCTATAGTAAATTATTCAAAAAATAATTTTCTACTGTCGAAAATTTTAATTACGGCAGGGATTGCCTTTTCTATAGTAAATTATTCAAAAAATAATTTTCAACTGTCGCAAATTTTAATTACGCCAGGGATTGCCTTTTCTATAGTAAATTATTCAAAAAATAATTTTATACTGTCGCAAATTTTAAGTGCGCCAGGGATTGCCTTTTCTATAGTAAATTATTCAAAAAATAATTTTTTACTGTCGCAAATTTTAAATATCCCAGGGATTGCCTTTTCTATAGTAAATTTTGAAAAAATAATTGTTTACTGTCGCAAATTTCAAATCCGCCAGGGATTGCCTTTTCTATAGTAAATTATTCAAAAAATAATTTTTTACTATAGTAAATTATTCAAAAAATGATTTTCTACTGTCGCAAATTTTAATTACGCCAGGGATTGCCTTTTCTATAGTAAATTATTCAAAAAATAATTTTTTACTGTCACAAATTTTAATTACGCCAGGGATTGCCTTTTCTATAGTAAATTATTCAAAAAATAATTTTCTACTGTCGCAAATTTCAAATCCGCCAGGGATTGCATTTTCTATAGTAAATTATTCAAAAAATAATTTTTTACTGTCGCAAATTTTAATTGCGCCAGAGATTGCCTTTTCTATAGTAAATTAATCAAAAAATTATTTTTTACTGTCGCAAATTTTAAATACGCCAGGGATTGCCTTTTCTATAGTAAATTTTGCAAAAAAAAATTTTTTACTGTTGCAAATTTTAAATATCCCAGGGATTGCCTTTTCTATAGTAAATTTCTCACAAATTAATTTTTTACTGTCGCAAATTTTAAATCCGCCAGGGATTGCCTTTTCTATAGTAAATTATTCAAAAAATAATTTTCAACTGTCGCAAATTTTAATTACGCAAGGGATTGCCTTTTCTATAGTAAATTATTCAAAAAATAATTTTCTACTGTCGCAAATTTTAATTGCGCCAGGGATTGCCTTTTCTATAGTAAATTATTCAAAAAATAATTTTATACTGTCGCAAATTTCAAATCCGCCAGGGATTGCCTTTTCTATAGTAAATTATTCAAAAAATAATTTTTTACTGTCGCAAATTTTAATTACGCCAGGGATTGCCTTTTCTATAGTAAATTATTCAAAAAATAATTTTTTACTGTCGCAAATTTTAAATACGCCAGGGATTGCCTTTTCTATAGTAAATTATTCAAAAAATAATTTTCAACTGTCGCAAATTTTAACTACGCCAGGGATAGCCTTTTCTATAGTAAATTATTCAAAAAATAATTTTCTACTGTCGCAAATTTTAATTACGCCAGGGATTGCCTTTTCTATAGTAAATTATTCAAAAAATAATTTTCTACTGTCGCAAATTTTAATTGCGCCAGGGATTGACTTTTCTATAGTAAATTATTCAAAAAATAATTTTATACTGTCGCAAATTTTAATTACGCCAGGGATTGCCTTTTCTATAGTAAATTATTCAAAAAATAATTTTTTACTGTCGCAAATTTTAATTACGCCAGGGATTGCCTTTTCTATAGTAAATTATTCAAAAAATAATTTTATACTGTCGCAAATTTCAAATCCGCCAGGAATTGCCTTTTCTATAGTAAATTATTCAAAAAATAATTTTATACTGTCGCAAATTTCAAATCCGCCAGGGATGGCCTTTTCTATAGTAAATTATTCAAAAAATAATTTTCTACTGTCGCAAATTTTAAATATCCCAGGGATTGCCTTTTCTATAGTAAATTATTCAAAACATAATTTTATACTGTCGCAAATTTCACATCCGCCAGGGATTGCCTTTTCTATAGTAAATTATTCAAAAAATAATTTTATACTGTCGCAAATTTTAAATATCCCAGGGATTGCCTTTTCTATAGTAAATTATTCAAAAAATAATTTTATACTGTCGCAAATTTTAAATATCCCAGGGATTGCCTTTTCTATAGTAAATTATTCAAAAAATAATTTTATACTGTCGCAAATTTCAAATCCGCCAGGGATTGCCTTTTCTATAGTAAATTATTCAAAAAATAATTTTTTACTGTCGCAAATTTTAAATACGCCAGGGATTGCCTTTTCTATAGTAAATTTTGCAAAAAAATAATTTTTTACTGTCGCAAATTTTAAATATCCCAGGGATTGCCTTTTCTATAGTAAATTATTCAAAAAATAATTTTATACTGTCGCCAATTTCAAATCGGCCAGGGATTGCCTTTTCTATAGTAAATTATTAAAAAAATAATTTTATACTGTCGCAAATTTTAAATACGCCAGGGATTGCCTTTTCTAAAGCAAATTATTCAAAAAATAATTTTATACTGTCGCAAATTTTAAGTGCGCCAGGAATTGCCTTTTCTATAGTAAATTATTAAAAAAATAATTTTTTACTGTCGCAAATTTTAAATATCCCAGGGATTGCCTTTTCTATAGTAAAGTTTGCAAAAAATAATTTTCAACTGTCGCAAATTTTAATTACGCCAGGATTGCCTTTTATATAGTAAATTATTCAAAAAATAATTTTCAACTGTCGCAAATTTTAATTGCGCCAGGGATTGCTTTTTCTATAGTAAATTATTCAAAAAATAATTTTTTACTGTCGCAAATTTTAAGTGCGCCAGGGATTGCCTTTTCTATAGTAAATTATTCAAAAAATAATTTTCAACTGTCGCAAATTTTAATTGCGCCAGGGATTGCCTTTTCTATAGTAAATTATTCAAAAAATAATTTTCAACTGTCGCAAATTTTAATTACGCCAGGAATTGCCTTTTCTATAGTAAATTATTCAAAAAATAATTTTCAACTGGCGCAAATTTTAATTGCGCCAGGGATTGCCTTTTCTATAGTAAATTATTCAAAAAATAATTTTTTACTGTCGCAAATTTCAAATCCGCCAGGGATTGCCTTTTCTATAGTAAATTATTCAAAAAATAATTTTTTACTGTCGCAAATTTTAATTGCGCCAGGGATTGCCTTTTCTATAGTAAATTATTCAAAAAATATTTTTTACTGTCGCAAATTTTAAATACGCCAGGGATTGCCTTTTCTATAGTAAATTTTGCAAAAAAATAATTTTTAACTGTCGCAAATTTTAAATATCCCAGGGATTGCCTTTTCTATAGTAAATTTCTCACAAATTAATTTTTTACTGTCGCAAATTTTAAATCCGCCAGGGATTGACTTTGCTATAGTAAATTATTCAAAAAATAATTTTCAACTGTCGCAAATTTTAAATACGCCAGGGATTGCCTTTTCTATAGTAAATTATTCAAAAAATAACTTTCAACTGTCGCAAATTTTAATTACGCCAGGGATTGCCTTTTCTATAGTAAATTATTCAAAAAATAATTTTCTACTGTCGCAAATTTTAATTACGCTAGGGATTGCCTTTTCTATAGTAAATTATTCAAAAAATAATTTTATACTGTCGCAAATTTTAATTACGCCAGGGATTGCCTTTTCTATAGTAAATTTTTCAAAAAATAATTTTTTACTGTCGCAAATTTTAATTACGTCAGGGATTGCCTTTTCTATAGTAAATTATTCAAAAAATAATTTTATACTGTCGCAAATTTCAAATCCGCCAGGAATTGCCTTTTCTATAGTAAATTATTCAAAAAATAATTTTTTACTGTCGCAAATTTTAAATACGCCAGGGATTGCCTTTTCTATAGTAAATTATTCAAAAAATAATTTTCAACTGTCGCAAATTTTAATTACGCCAGGGATAGCCTTTTCTATAGTAAATTATACAAAAAATAATTTTCTACTGTCGCAAATTTTAATTACGCCAGGGATTGCCTTTTCTATAGTAAATTATTCAAAAAATAATTTTCTACTGTCGCAAATATTAATTGCGCCAGGGATTGCCTTTTCTATAGTAAATTATTCAAAAAATAATTTTATACTGTCGCAAATTTTAATTACGCCAGGGATTGCCTTTTCTATAGTAAATTATTCAAAAAATAATTTTTTACTGTCGCAAATTTTAATTACGCCAGGGATTGCCTTTTCTATAGTAAATTATTCAAAAAATAATTTTATACTGTCGCAAATTTCAAATCCGCCAGGAATTGTCTTTTCTATAGTAAATTATTCAAAAAATAATTTTTTACTGTCGCAAATTTTAAATACGCCAGGGATTGCCTTTTCTATAGTAAATTTTGCAAAAAAATAATTTTTTACTGTCGCAAATTTTAAATATCCCAGGGATTGCCTTTTCTATTGTAAATTATTCAAAAAATAATTTTATACTGTCGCCAATTTCAAATCGGCCAGGGATTGCCTTTTCTATAGTAAATTATTAAAAAAATAGTTTTATACTCTCGCAAATTTTAAATACGCCAGGGATTGCCTTTTCTATAGTAAATTATTCAAAAAATAATTGTATACTGTCGCAAATTTTAAGTGCGCCAGGAATTGCCTTTTCTATAGTAAATTATTCAAAAAATAATTTTTTACTGTCGCAAATTTTAAATATCCCAGGGATTGCCTTTTCTATAGTAAATTTTGCAAAAAATAATTTTCAACTGTCGCAAATTTTAATTACGCCAGGGATTGCCTTTTATATAGTAAATTATTCAAAAAATAATTTTCAACTGTAGCAAATTTTAATTGCGCCAGGGATTGCTTTTTCTATAGTAAATTATTCAAAAAATAATTTTTTACTGTCGCAAATTTTAAGTGCGCCAGGGATTGCCTTTTCTATAGTAAATTATTCAAAAAATAATTTTCAAATGTCGCAAATTTTAATTGCGCCAGGGATTGCCTTTTCTATAGTAAATTATTCAAAAAATAATTTTCAACTGTCGCAAATTTTAATTACGCCAGGGATTGCCTTTTCTATAGTAAATTATTCAAAAAATAATTTTCAACTGTCGCAAATTTTAATTGCGCCAGGGATTGCCTTTTCTATAGTAAATTATTCAAAAAATAATTTTTTACTGTCGCAAATTTCAAATCCGCCAGGGATTGCCTTTTCTATAGTAAATTATTCAAAAAATAATTTTTTACTGTCGCAAATTTTAAATATCACAGGGATTGCCTTTCCTATAGTAAATTATTCAAAAAATAATTTTCTACTGTCGCAAATTTTAATAACGCCAGGGATTGCGTTTTCTATAGTAAATTATTCAAAAAATAATTTTCTACTGTCGCAAATTTTAATTACGCCAGGGATTGCCTTTTCTATAGTAAATTATTCAAAAAGTAATTTTTTACTGTCGCAAATTTTAATTACGCCAGGGATTGCCTTTTCTATAGTAAATTATTCAAAAACTAATTTTCTACTGTCGCAAATTTCAAATCCGCCAGGGATTGCCTTTTCTATAGTAAATTATTCAAAAAATAATTTTTTACTGTCGCAAATTTTAATTGCGCCAGGGATTGCCTTTTCTATAGTAAATTATTCAAAAAATAATTTTTTACTGTCGCAAATTTTAAATACGCCAGGGATTGCCTTTTCTATAGTAAATTTTGCAAAAAAATAATTTTTTACTGTCGCAAATTTTAAATATCCCAGGGATTGCCTTTTCTATAGTAAATTACTCACAAATTATTTTTTTACTGTCGCAAATTTTAAATCCGCCGGGGATTGACTTTGCTATAGTAAATTATTCAAAAAATAATTTTCAACTGTCGCAAATTTTAAATACGCCAGGGATTGCCTTTTCTATAGTAAATTATTCAAAAAATAATTTTATACTGTCGCAAATTTCAAATCCGCCAGGAATTGCCTTTTCTATAGTAAATTATTCAAAAAATAATTTTATACTGTCGCAAATTTCAAATCCGCCAGGGATTGCCTCTTCTATAGTAAATTATTCAAAAAATAATTTTATACTGTCGCAAATTTTAATTACGCCAGGGATTGCCTTTTCTATAGTAAATTATTCAAAAAATAATTTTTTACTGTCGCAAATTTTAATTACGTCAGGGATTGCCTTTTCTATAGTAAATTTTGCAAAAAAATAATTTTTTACTGTCGCAAATTTTAAATATCCCAGGGATTGCCTTTTCTATAGTAAATTACTCACAAATTATTTTTTTACTGTCGCAAATTTTAAATCCGCCGGGGATTGACTTTGCTATAGTAAATTATTCAAAAAATAATTTTCAACTGTCGCAAATTTTAAATACGCCAGGGATTGCCTTTTCTATAGTAAATTATTCAAAAAATAATTTTATACTGTCGCAAATTTCAAATCCGCCAGGAATTGCCTTTTCTATAGTAAATTATTCAAAAAATAATTTTATACTGTCGCAAATTTCAAATCCGCCAGGGATTGCCTCTTCTATAGTAAATTATTCAAAAAATAATTTTATACTGTCGCAAATTTTAATTACGCCAGGGATTGCCTTTTCTATAGTAAATTATTCAAAAAATAATTTTTTACTATCGCAAATTTCAAATCAGCCAGGGATTGCCTTTTCTATAGTAAATTATTCAAAAAATAATTTTTTACTGTCGCAAATTTCAAATCCGCCAGGAATTGCCTTTTCTATAGTAAATTATTCAAAAAATAATTTTATACTGTCGCAAATTTCAAATCCGCCAGGGATTGCCTTTTCTATAGTAAATTATTCAAAAAATAATTTTCTACTGTCGCAAATTTTAAATATCCCAGGGATTGCCTTTTCTATAGTAAATTATTCAAAAAATAATTTTTACTGTCGCAAATTTCAAATCCGCCAGGGATTGCCTTTTCTATAGTAAATTATTCAAAAAATAATTTTATACTGTCGCAAATTTTAAATATCCCAGGGATTGCCTTTTCTATAGTAAATTATTCAAAAAATAATTTTATACTGTCGCAAATTTTAATTATCCCAGGGATTGCCTTTTCTATAGTAAATTATTCAAAAAATAATTTTATACTGTCGCAAATTTCAAATCCGCCAGGGATTGCCTTTTCTATAGTAAATTATTCAAAAAATAATTTTTTACTGTCGCAAATTTTAAATACGCCAGGGATTGCCTTTTCTATAGTAAATTTTGCAAAAAAATAATTTTTTACTGTCGCAAATTTTAAATATCCCAGGGATTGCCTTTTCTATAGTAAATTATTCAAAAAATAATTTTATACTGTCGCCAATTTCAAATCGGCCAGGGATTGCCTTTTCTATAGTAAATTATTAAAAAAATAATTTTATACTTTCGCAAATTTTAAATACGCCAGGGATTGCCTTTTCTATAGTAAATTATTCAAAAAATAATTTTATACTGTCGCAAATTTTAAGTGCGCCAGGAATTGCCTTTTCTATAGTAAATTATTCAAAAAAAAAATTTTTTACTGTCGCAAATTTTAAGTGCGCCAGGGATTGCCTTTTCTATAGTAAATTATTCAAAAAATAATTTTCAACTGTCGCAAATTTTAATTACGCCAGGCATTGCCTTTTCTATAGTAAATTATTCAAAAAATAATTTTCAACTGTCGCAAATTTTAATTGCGCCAGGGATTGCCTTTTCTATAGTAAATTATTCAAAAAATAATTTTTTACTGTCGCAAATTTCAAATCCGCCAGGGATTGCCTTTTCTATAGTAAATTATTCAAAAAATAATTTTTTACTGTCGCAAATTTTAAATATCCCAGGGATTGCCTTTCCTATAGTAAATTATTCAAAAAATAATTTTCTACTGTCGCAAATTTTAATTACGCCAGGGATTGCGTTTTCTATAGTAAATTATTCAAAAAATAATTTTATACTGTCGCAAATTTCAAATCCGCCATGGATTGCCTTTTCTATAGTAAATTATTCAAAAAATAATTTTATACTGTCGCAAATTTTAAATATCCCAGAGATTGCCTTTTCTATAGTAAATTATTCAAAAAATAATTTTCTACTGTCGCAAATTTTAATTACGCCAGGGATTGCCTTTTCTACAGTAAATTATTCAAAAAATAATTTTCAACTGTCGCAAATTTTAAATACGCCAGGGATTGCCTTTTCTATAGTAAATTATTCAAAAAATAATTTTTTACTATCGCAAATTTTAATTACGCCAGGGATTGCCTTTTCTATAGTAAATTATTCAAAAAATAATTTTTTACTGTCGCAAATTTTAAATATCCCAGAGATTGCCTTTTCTATAGTAAATTATTCAAAAAATAATTTTCTACTGTCGCAAATTTTAATTACGCCAGGGATTGCCTTTTCTACAGTAAATTATTCAAAAAATAATTTTCAACTGTCGCCAATTTCAAATCGGCCAGGGATTGCCTTTTATATAGTAAGTTATTCAAAAAATAATTTTCTACTGTCGCAAATTTTAATTACGCCAGGGATTGCCTTTTCTATAGTAAATTATTCAAAAAATAATTTTTTACTGTCGCAAATTTTAAATATCCCAGGGATTGCCTTTTCTATAGTAAATTTTGCAAAAAATAATTTTCAACTGTCGCAAATTTTAATTACGCCAGGGATTGCCATTTATATAGCAAATTATTCAAAAAATAATTTTCAACTGTCGCAAATTTTAATTGCGCCAGGGATTGCTTTTTCTATAGTAAATTATTCAAAAAATAATTTTTTACTGTCGCAAATTTTAAGTGCGCCAGGGATTGCCTTTTCTATAGTAAATTATTCAAAAAATAATTTTCAACTGTCGCAAATTTTAATTGCGCCAGGGATTGCCTTTTCTATAGTAAATTATTCAAAAAATAATTTTCAACTGTCGCAAATTTTAATTACGCCAGGCATTGCCTTTTCTATAGTAAATTATTCAAAAAATAATTTTCAACTGTCGCAAATTTTAATTGCGCCAGGGATTGCCTTTTCTATAGTAAATTATTCAAAAAATAATTTTTTACTGTCGCAAATTTCAAATCCGCCAGGGATTGCCTTTTCTATAGTAAATTATTCAAAAAATAATTTTTTACTGTCGCAAATTTTAAATATCCCAGGGATTGCCTTTCCTATAGTAAATTATTCAAAAAATAATTTTCTACTGTCGCAAATTTTAATTACGCCAGGGATTGCGTTTTCTATAGTAAATTATTCAAAATATAATTTTCTACTGTCGCAAATTTTAATTACGCCAGGGATTGCCTGTTCTATAGTAAATTATTCAAAAAGTAATTTTTTACTGTCGCAAATTTTAATTACGCCAGGGATTGCCTTTTCTATAGTAAATTATTCAAAAAATAATTTTCTACTGTCGCAAATTTCAAATCCGCCAGGGATTGCCTTTTCTATAGTAAATTATTCAAAAAATAATTTTTTACTGTCGCAAATTTTAATTGCGCCAGGGATTGCCTTTTCTATAGTAAATTATTCAAAAAATAATTTTTTACTGTCGCAAATTATAAATACGCCAGGGATTGCCTTTTCTATAGTAAAGTTTGCAAAAAAATAATTTTTTACTGTCGCAAATTTTAAATATCCCAGGGATTGCCTTTTCTATAGTAAATTTCTCACAAATTAATTTTTTACTGTCGCAAATTTTAAATCCGCCAGGGACTGACTTTGCTATAGTAAATTATTCAAAAAATAATTTTCAACTGTCGCAAATTTTAAATACGCCAGGTATTGCCTTTCTATAGTAAATTATTCAAAAAATAATTTTCAATTGTCGCAAATTTTAATTACGCCAGGGATTGCCTTTTCTATAGTAAATTATTCAAAAAATAATTTTCTACTGTCGCAAATTTTAATTACGCCAGGGATTGCCTTTTCTATAGTAAATTATTCAAAAAATAATTTTCTACTGTCGCAAATTTTAATTGCGCCTGGGATTGCCTTTTCTATAGTAAATTATTCAAAAAATAATTTTATACTGTCGCAAATTTTAATTACGCCAGGGATTGCCTTTTCTATAGTAAATTATTCAAAAAATAATTTTTTACTGTCGCAAATTTTAATTACGCCAGGGATTGCCTTTTCTATAGTAAATTATTCAAAAAATAATTTTCTACTGTCGCAAATTTTAATTGCGCCTGGGATTGCCTTTTCTATAGTAAATTATTCAAAAAATAATTTTATACTGTCGCAAATTTTAATTACGCCAGGGATTGCCTTTTCTATAGTAAATTATTCAAAATAATTTTTTACTATCGCAAATTTCAAATCCGCCATGGATTGCCTTTTCTATAGTAAATTATTCAAAAAATAATTTTTTACTGTCGCAAATTTCAAATATCCCAGGGATTGCCTTTTCTATAGTAAATTATTCAAAAAATAATTTTATACTGTCGCAAATTTTAAATATCCCAGGGATTGACTTTTCTATAGTAAATTATTCAAAAAATAATTTTATACTGTCGCAAATTTTAAATATACCAGGGATTGCCTTTTCTATAGTAAATTATTCAAAAAATAATTTTCTACTGGCGCAAATTTTAAATATCCCAGGGATTGCCTTTTCTATAGTAAATTATTCAAAAAATAATTTTTAACTGTCGCAAATTATTTTTTGAATAATTTACTATAGAAAAAGCAATCCCAATTATTCAAAAAATAATTTTCTACTGTCGCAAATTTTAATTACGCCAGGGATTGCCTTTTCTATAGTCAATTATTCAAAAAATAATTTTCTACTGTCGCAAATTTTAATTACGCCAGGGATTGCCTTTTCTATAGTAAATTATTCAAAAAATAATTTTCTACTGTCGCAAATTTTAATTACGCCAGGGATTGCCTTTTCTATAGTAAATTATTCAAAAAATAATTTTCAACTGTCGCAAATTTTAAATACGCCAGGGATTGCCTTTTCTATAGTAAATTATTCAAAAAATAATTTTTTACTATCGCAAATTTCAAATCCGCGAGGGATTGCATTTTCTATAGTAAATTATTCAAAAAATAATTTTTTACTATCGCAAATTTCAAATCCGCCAGGGATTGCCTTTTCTATAGTAAATTATTCAAAAAATAATTTTAATAGTCGCAAATTTTAAATATCCCAGGGATTGCCTTTTCTATAGTAAATTATTCAAAAAACAATTTTATACTGTCGCAAATTTCAAATATCCCAGGGATTGCCTTTTCTATAGTAAATTATTCAAAAAATAATTTTATACTGTCGCAAATTTTAAATATCCCAGGGATTTCCTTTTCTATAGTAAATTATTCAAAAAATAATTTTATACTTTCGCAAATTTTAAATATCCCAGGGATTGCCTTTTCTATAGTAAATTATTCAAAAAATAATTTTATACTGTCGCAAATTTTAAATATCCCAGGGATTGCCTTTTCTATAGTAAATTATTGAAAAAATAATTTTATACTGTCGGAAATTTTAATTACGCCAGGGATTGCCTTTTCTATAGTAAATTATTCATAAAATAATTTTTTACTGTCGCAAATTTCAAATCCGCCAGGCATTGCCTTTTCTATAGTAAATTATTCAAAAAATAATTTTATACTGTCGCAAATTTTAAATATCCCAGGGATTTTCTTTTCTATAGTAAATTATTCAAAAAATAATTTTATACTGTCGCAAATTTTAATTACGCCAGGGATTGCCTTTTCTATATTAAATTATTCAAAAAATAATTTTTTACTGTCGCAAATTTCAAATCCGCCAGGCATTGCCTTTTCTATAGTAAATTATTCAAAAAATAACTTTATACTGTCGCAAATTTCAAATTCGCCAGGGATTGCCTTTTCTATAGTAAATTATTCAAAAAATAATTTTATACTGTCGCAAATTTTAATTACGCCAGGGATTGCCTTTTCTATAGTAAATTATTCAAAAAATAATTTTTTACTATCGCAAATTTCAAATCCGCCAGGGATTGCCTTTTCTATAGTAAATTATTCAAAAAATAATTTTTTACTGTCGCAAATTTCAAATATCCCAGGGATTGCCTTTTCTATAGTAAATTATTCAAAAAATAATTTTCTACTGTCGCAAATTTTAAATATCCCAGAGATTGCCTTTTCTATAGTAAATTATTCAAAAAATAATTATTTACTGTCGCAAATTTTAATTGCGCCAGGGATTGCCTTTTCTATAGTAAATTATTCAAGACATAATTTTATACTGTCGCAAATTTTAAATATCCCAGGGATTGCCTTTTCTATAGTAAATTATTCAAAAAATAATTTTTAATTGTCGCAAATTATTATTTGAATAATTTACTATAGAAAAAGCAATCCCAATTATTCAAAAAATAGTTTTATACTGTCGCAAATTTTAAATATCCCAGGGATTGCCTTTTCTATAGTAAATTATTCAAAAAATAATTTTCAACTGTCGCAAATTATTTTTTGAATAATTTACTATAGAAAAGGCAATCCCAGGGATATTTAAAATTTGCGACAGTATAAAATTATTTTTTGAATAATTTACTATATAAAAGGCAATCCCTGGCGCAATTAAAATTTGCGACAGTAAGTAATTATTTTTTGAATAATTTACTATAGAAAAGGTAATCCCTGGGATATTTAAAATTTGCGACAGTAGAAAATTATTTTTTGAATAATTTACTATAGAAAAGGCAATCCCTGGCGTAATTAAAAATTGCGACAGTAGAAAATTATTTTTTGAATAATTTACTATAGAAAAGGCAATCCCTGGGATATTTAAAATTTGCGACAGTATAAATTTATTTTTTGAATAATTTACTATAGAAAAGGCAATCCCTGGGATATTTAAAATTTGCGACAGTATAAAATTGTTTTTTGAATAATTTACTATAGAAAAGGCAATCCCTGGGATATTTGAAATTTGCGACAGTAAAAAATTATTTTTTTAATAATTTACTATAGAAAAGGCAATCCCTGGCGTATTTAAAATTTGCGACAGTTGAAAATTATTTTTTGAATAATGTACTATAGAAAAGGCAATCCCTGGCGTAATTAAAATTTGCGACAGCAAAAAATTATTTTTTGAATAATTTACTATAGAAAAGGCAATCCCTGGCGCAATTAAAATTTGCGACAGTTGAAAATTATTTTTTGAATAATTTACTATAGAAAAGGCAATCCCTGGCGGATTTGAAATTTGCGACAGTAAAAAATTATTTTTTGAATAATTTACTATAGAAAAGGCAATCCCTGGGATATTTAAAATTTGCGACAGTAGAAAATTATTTTTTGAATAATTTACTATAGAAAAGGCAATCCCTGGCGTAATTAAAATTTGCGACAGTATAAAATTATTTTTTTGAATAATTTACTATAGAAAAGGCAACCCTTGGCGTAATTAAATTTTGCGACAGTATAAAATTATTTTTTGAATAATTTACTATAGAAAAGGCAATCCCTGGCGGATTTGAAATTTGCGACAGTAAAAAATTATTTTTTGAATAATTTACTATAGAAAAGGCAATCCCTGGCGTAATTAAAATTTGCGACAGTATAAAATTATTTTTTGAATAATTTACTATAGAAAAGGCAATCCCTGGGATATTTAAAATTTGCGACAGTATAAAATTATTTTTTGAATAATTTACTATAGAAAAGGCAATCCCTGGGATATTTAAATTTGCGACAGTATAAAACTATTTTTTGAATAATTTACTATAGAAAAGGCAATCCCTGGCGGATTTGAAATTTGCGATAGTAAAAAATTATTTTTTTGAATAATTTACTATAGAAAAGGCAATCCCTGGCGGATTTGAAATTTGCGATAGTAAAAAATTATTTTTTTAATAATTTACTATAGAAAAGGCAATCCCTGGCGTATTTAAAATTTGCGACAGTTGAAAATTATTTTTTGAATAATTTACTTTAGAAAAGGCAATCCCTGGCGTAATTAAAATTTGCGACAGTAGAAAATTATTTTTGAATAATTTACTATAGAAAGGCAATCCCTGGCGTAATTAAAATTTGCGACAGTAGAAAATTATTTTTTGAATAATTTACTATAGAAAAGGCAATCCCTGGCGTAATTAAAATTTGCGACAGTAGAAAATTATTTTACTATAGAAAAAGGCAATCCCTGGCGTATTTAAAAATTTGCGACTGTAGAAAATTATTTTTGAATAATTTACTGTAGAAAAGGCAATCCCTGGCGCAATTAAAATTTGCGACAGTATAAAATTATTTTTTGAATAATTTACTATAGAAAAGGCAATCCCTGGCGCAATTAAAATTTGCGACAGTAGAAAATTATTTTTTGAATAATTTACTGTAGAAAAGGCAATCCCTGGCGCAATTAAAATTTGCGACAGTATAAAATTATTTTTTGAATAATTTACTATAGAAAAGGCAATCCCTGGCGCAATTAAAATTTACGACAGTAAAAATTATTTTTTGAATAATTTACTATAGAAAAGGCAATCCCCTGGCGGATTTGAAATTTGCGACAGTAAAAAATTATTTTTTGAATAATTTACTATAGAAAAAGGCAATCACTGGCGCAATTAAAATTTGCGACAGTTGAAAATTATTTTTTGAATAATTTACTATAGAAAAGGCAATCCCTGGGATATTTAAAATTTGTGACAGTAGAAAATTATTTTTTGAATAATTTACTATAGAAAAGGCAATCCCTGGCGTAATTAAAATTTGCGACAGTAGAAAATTATTTTTTGAATAATTTACTATAGAAAAGGCAATCCCTGGGATAATTAAAATTTGCGACAGTATAAAATTATGTTTGAATAATTTACTATAGAAAAGGCAATCCCTGGGATATTTAAAATTTGCGACAGTATAAAATTATTTTTTGAATAATTTACTATAGAAAAGGCAATCCCTGGGATATTTGAAATTTGCGACAGTAAAAAATTATTTTTTGAATAATTTACTATAGAAAAGTCAATCCCTGGCGGATTTGAAATTTGCGATAGTAAAAACTATTTTTTGAATAATTTACTATAGAAAAGGCAATCCCTGGCGTATTTAAAATTTGCGAGAGTTGAAAATTATTTTTTGAATAATTTTCTATAGAAAAGGCAATCCCTGGCGTAATTAAAATTTGCTACAGTAAAAAATTATTTTTTGAATAATTTACTATAGAAAAGGCAATCCCTGGCGCAATTAAAATTTGCGACAGTTGAAAATTATTTTTTGAATAAGTTACTATAGAAAAGGCAATCCCTGGCGGATTTAAAATTTGCGACAGTAAAAAATTATTTTTTGAATAATTTACTATAGAAAAGGCAATCCCTGGGATATTTAAAATTTGCGACAGTAAAAAAGTATTTTTAGAATAATTTACTATAGAAAAGGCAATCCCTGGCGTAATTAAAATTTGCGACAGTAGACAATTATTTTTTGAATAATTTACTATAGAAAAGGCAATCCCTGTCGTAATTAAAATTTGCGACAGTAAAAAATTATTTTTTGAATAATTTACTATAGAAAAGGCAATCCCTGGCGTAATTAAAATTTGCGACAGCATAAAATTATTTTTTGAATAATTTACTATAGAAAAGGCAATCCCTGGCGTATTTAAAATTTGCGACAGTTTAAAATTATTTTTTGAATAATTTACTGTAGAAAAGGCAATCCCTGGCGGATTTGAAATTTGCGACAGTAAAAAATTATTTTTTGAATAATTTACTATAGAAAAGGCAATCCCTGGCGTAATTAAAATTTGCGATAGTAAAAAATTATTTTTTGAAGAATTTACTATAGAAAAGGCAATCCCTGGCGTATTTAAAATTTGCGACAATTGAAAATTATTTTTTGAATAATTTACTATAGAAAAGGCAATCCCTGGCGTAATTAAAATTTGCGACAGTAGAAAATTATTTTTTGAATAATTTACTATAGAAAAGGCAATCCCTGGCGGATTTGAAATTTGCGACAGTAAAAAATTATTTTTTGAATAATTTACTATAGAAAAGGCAATCCCTGGCCGATTTGAAATTTGCGACAGTATAAAATTATTTTTTGAATAATTTACTATAGAAAAGGCAATCCCTGGGATATTTAAAATTTGCGACAGTAAAAAATTATTTTTTTGCAAAATTTACTATAGAAAAGGCAATCCCTGGCGTATTTAAAATTTGCGACAGTAAAAAATTATTTTTTTAATAATTTACTATAGAAAAGGCAATCCCTGGCGGATTTGAAATTTGCGACAGTATAAAATTATTTTTTGAATAATTTACTATAGAAAAGGCAATCCCTGGGATATCTAAAATTCGCGACAGTATAAAATTATTTTTTGAATAATTTACTATAGAAATGGCAATCCCTGGCGTATTTAAAATTTGCGACAGTTGAAAATTATTTTTTGAATAATTTACTATAGAAAAGGCAATCCCTGGCGTAATTAAAATTTGCGTCAGTATAAAATTTTTTTTGAATAATTTACTATAGAAAAGGCAATCCCTGGGCTATTTAAAATTTGCGACACTAGAAAATTATTTTTTGAATAATTTACTATAGAAAAGGCAATCCCTGGCGGATTTGAAATTTGCGACAGTATAAAATTATTTTTTGAATAATTTACTATAGAAAAGGCAATCCCTGGCGGATTTGAAATTTGCGACAGTATAAAATTATTTTTTGAATAATTTACTATAGAAAAGGCAATCCCTGGCGTAATTAAAATTTGCGACAGTAGAAAATTATTTTTTGAATAATTTACTATAGAAAAGGCAATCCCTGGGATATTTAAAATTTGCGACAGTATAAAATTATGTTTGAATAATTTACTATAGAAAAGGCAATCCCTGGGGATATTTAAAATTTGCGACAGTATAAAATTATTTTTTGAATAATTTACTATAGAAAAGGCAATCCCTGGGATATTTGAAATTTGCGACAGTAAAAAATTATTTTTTGAATAATTTACTATAGAAAAGTC
Source organism: Dioctria linearis (assembly GCA_963930735.1). Taxonomy (NCBI): domain Eukaryota; kingdom Metazoa; phylum Arthropoda; class Insecta; order Diptera; family Asilidae; genus Dioctria; species Dioctria linearis. Next base: position 10,894 of record CAWVNZ010002525.1, on the reverse strand, counting down.
AATCCCTGGCGGATTTGAAATTTGCGATAGTAAAAACTATTTTTTGAATAATTTACTATAGAAAAGGCAATCCCTGGCGTATTTAAAATTTGCGACAGTTGAAAATTATTTTTTGAATAATTTTCTATAGAAAAGGCAATCCCTGGCGTAATTAAAATTTGCGACAGTAAAAATTATTTTTTGAATAATTTACTATAGAAAAGGCAATCCCTGGCGCAATTAAAATTTGCGACAGTTGAAAATTATTTTTTGAATAAGTTACTATAGAAAAGGCAATCCCTGGCGGATTTAAAATTTGCGACAGTAAAAAATTATTTTTTGAATAATTTACTATAGAAAAGGCAATCCCTGGGATATTTAAAATTTGCGACAGTAAAAAAGTATTTTTAGAATAATTTACTATAGAAAAAGGCAATCCCTGGCGTAATTAAAATTTGCGACAGTAGACAATTATTTTTTGAATAATTTACTATAGAAAAGGCAATCCCTGTCGTAATTAAAATTTGCGACAGTAAAAAATTATTTTTTGAATAATTTACTATAGAAAAGGCAATCCCTGGCGTAATTAAAATTTGCGACAGCATAAAATTATTTTTTGAATAATTTACTATAGAAAAGGCAATCCCTGGCGTATTTAAAATTTGCGACAGTTTAAAATTATTTTTTGAATAATTTACTGTAGAAAAGGCAATCCCTGGCGGATTTGAAATTTGCGACAGTAAAAATTATTTTTTGAATAATTTACTATAGAAAAGGCAATCCCTGGCGTAATTAAAATTTGCGATAGTAAAAAATTATTTTTTGAAGAATTTACTATAGAAAAGGCAATCCCTGGCGTATTTAAAATTTGCGACAGTTGAAAATTATTTTTTGAATAATTTACTATAGAAAAGGCAATCCCTGGTGTAATTAAAATTTGCGACAGTAGAAAATTATTTTTTGAATAATTTACTATAGAAAAGGCAATCCCTGGCCGATTTAAAATTTGCGACAGCAAAAAATTATTTTTTGAATAATTTACTATAGAAAAGGCAATCCCTGGCGGATTTGAAATTTTGCGACAGTATAAAATTATTTTTTGAATAATTTACTATAGAAAAGGCAATCCCTGGGATATCTAAAATTCGCGACAGTATAAAATTATTTTTTTGAATAATTTACTATAGAAAAGGCAATCCCTGGCGTATTTAAAATTTGCGACAGTTGAAAATTATTTTTTGAATAATTTACTATAGAAAAGGCAATCCCTGGCGTAATTAAAATTTGCGTCAGTATAAAATTATTTTTTGAATAATTTACTATAGGAAAGGCAATCCCTGGGCTATTTAAAATTTGCGACAGTAGAAAATTATTTTTTGAATAATTTACTATAGAAAAGGCAATCCCTGGCGGATTTGAAATTTGCGACAGTAAAAAATTATTTTTTGTATAATTTACTATAGAAAAGGCAATCCCTGGCGGATTTGAAATTTGCGACAGTAGAAAATACTTTTTTGAATAATTTACTATAGAAAAGGTAATCCCTGGCGTAATTAAAATTTGCGACAGTAGAAAATTATTTTCTGAATAATTTCCTATAGAAAAGGCAATCCCTGGCGTAATTAAAATTTGCGACAGTTGAAAATTATTTTTTGAATAATTTACTATAGAAAAGGCAATCCCTGGCGTATTTAAAATTTGCGACAGTAAAAAATTATTTTTTGAATAATTTACTATAGAAAAGGCAATCCCTGGCGGATTTGAAATTTGCGACAGTATAAAATTATTTTTTGAATAATTTACTATAGAAAAGGCAATCCCTGGCGCAATTAAAATTTGCGACAGTAGAAAATTATTTTTTGAATAATTTATTATAGAAAAGGCAATCCCTGGCGTAATTAAAATTTGCGACAGTTGAAAATTATTTTTTGAATAATTTACTATAGAAAAGGCGATCCCTGGCGGATTTAAAATTTGCGACAGTAAAAAATTAATTTGTGAGAAATTTACTTTAAAAAAGCCAATCCCTGGGATATTTAAAATTTGCGACAGTAAAAAATTATTTTTTTGCAAAATTTACTATAGAAAAGGCAATCCCTGGCGTATTTAAAATTTGCGACAGTAAAAAATTATTTTTTGAATAATTTACTATAGAAAAGGCAATCCTTGGCGCAATTAAAATTTGCGACAGTAAAAAATTATTTTTTGAATAATTTACTATAGAAAAGGCAATCCCTGGCGGATTTGAAATTTGCGACAGTAGAAAATTATTTTTTGAATAATTTACTATAGAAAAGGCAATCCCTGGCGTAATTGAAATTTGCGACAGTAAAAAATTATTTTTTGAATAATTTACTATAGAAAAGGCAATCCCTGGCGTAATTAAAATTTGCGACAGTAGAAAATTATTTTTTGAATAATTTACTATAGAAAACGCAATCCCTGGCGTAATTAAAATTTGCGACAGTAGAAAATTATTTTTTGAATAATTTACTATAGAAAAGGCAATCCCTGGCGTAATTAAAATTTGCGACAGTTGAAAATTATTTTTTGAATAATTTACTATAGAAAAGGCAATCCCTGGCGCAATTAAAATTTGCGACAGTTGAAAATTATTTTTTGAATAATTTACTATAGAAAAGGCAATCCCTGGCGTAATTAAAATTTGCGACAGTTGAAAATTATTTTTTGAATAATTTACTATAGAAAAGGCAATCCCTGGCGCAATTAAAATTTGCGACAGTTGAAAATTATTTTTTGAATAATTTACTATAGAAAAGGCAATCCCTGGCGCACTTAAAATTTGCGACAGTAAAAAATTATTTTTTGAATAATTTACTATAGAAAAAGCAATCCCTGGCGCAATTAAAATTTGCGACAGTTGAAAATTATTTGTTGAATAATTTACTATAGAAAAGGCAATCCCTGGCGTAATTAAAATTTGCGACAGTTGAAAATTATTTTTTGCAAAATTTACTATAGAAAAGGCAATCCCTGGGATATTTAAAATTTGCGACAGTGAAAAATTATTTTTTGAATAATTTACTATAGAAAAGGCAATCCCTGGCGCACTTAAAATTTTTTACTGTCGCAAATTTCAAATCCGCCAAGGATTGCCTTTTCTATTGTAAATTATTCAAAAAATAATTTTCAACTGTCGCAAATTTTAATTGCGCCAGGGATTGCCTTTTCTATAGTAAATTATTCAAAAAATAATTTTTTACTGTCGCAAATTTTAATTACGCCAGGGATTGCCTTTTCTATAGTAAATTATTCAAAAAATAATTTTCAACTGTCGCAAATTTTAAATACCCCAGGGATTGCCTTTTCTATAGTAAATTATTCAAAAAATAATTTTTTAATATCGCAAATTTCAAATCCGCCAGGGATTGCCTTTTCTATAGTAAATTATTCAAAAAATAATTTTTTACTGTCGCAAATTTCAAATATCCCAGGGATTGCCTTTTCTATAGTAAATTATTCAAAAAATAATTTTATACTGTCGCAAATTTTAAATAGCCCAGGGATTGCCTTTTCTATAGTAAATTATTCAAAAAATAATTTTATACTGTCGCAAATTTTAAATATCCCAGGGATTGCCTTTTCTATAGTAAATTATTCAAAAAATAATTTTCTACTGTCGCAAATTTTAATTACGCCAGGGATTGCCTTTTCTATAGTAAATTATTCAAAAAATAATTTTCTACTGTCGCAAATTTTAAATAACCCAGGGATTGCCTTTTCTATAGTAAATTATTCAAAAAATAATTATTTACTGTTGCAAATTTTAATTGCGCCAGGGATTGCCTTTTCTATAGTAAATTATTCAAAAAATAATTTTATACTGTTGCAAATTTTAAATATCCCAGGGATTGCCTTTTCTATAGTAAATTATTCAAAAAATAATTTTCAACTGTCGCAAATTTTAAATACGCCAGGGATTGCCTTTTCTATACTAAATTATTCAAAAAATAATTTTCAACTGTCGCAAATTTTAATTGCGCCAGGGATTGACTTTTCTATAGTAAATTATTCAAAAAATAATTTTATACTGTCGCAAATTTTAAATACGCCAGGGATTGCCTTTTCTATAGTAAATTATTCAAAAAATAATTTTCTATTGTCGCAAATTTTAATTAAGCCAGGGATTGCCTTTTCTATAGTAAATTATTCAAAAACTAACTTTCTACTGTCGCAAATTTTAAATATCCCAGGGATTGCCTTTTCTATAGTAAATTATTCAAAAAATAATTTTATACTGTCGCAAATTTCAAATCGGCCAGGGATTGCCTTTTCTATAGTAAACTATTCAAAAAATAATTTTTTACTGTCGCAAATTTCAAATCCGCCAGGGATTGCCTTTTCTATAGTAAATTATTCAAAAAATAATTTTCAACTGTCGCAAATTTTAATTGCGCCAGGGATTGCCTTTTCTATAGTAAATTATTCAAAAAATAATTTTTTACTGTCGCAAATTTTAATTACGCCAGGGATTGCCTTTTCTATAGTAAATTATTCAAAAAATAATTTTCAACTGTCGCAAATTTTAAATACGCCAGGGATTGCCTTTTCTATAGTAAATTATTCAAAAAATAATTTTTTATTATCGCAAATTTCAAATCAGCCAGGAATTGCCTTTTCCATAGTAAATTATTCAAAAAATAATTTTTTACTGTCGCAAATTTCAAATATCCCAGGGATTGCCTTTTCTATAGTAAATTATTCAAAAAATAATTTTTTACTGTCGCAAATTTTAAATATCCCAGGGATTGCCTTTTCTGTAGTAAATTATTCAAAAAATAATTTTATACTGTCGCAAATTTTAAATATCCCAGGGATTGCCTTTTCTATAGTAAATTATTCAAAAAATAATTTTTTACTGTCGCAAATTTCAAATCCGTCAGGGATTGCTTTTCCTATAGTAAATTTTTCAAAATATTAATTTTTTATTGTCGCAAATTTTAAATTTCCCAGGGATTTCCTTTTCTATAGTAAATTATTCAAAAAATAATTTTCAACTGTCGCAAATTTTAATTACGCCAGGGATTGCCTTTTCTATAGTAAATTATTCAAAAAATAATTTTTTAGTGTCGCAAATTTCAAATCCGCCAGGGATTGCCTTTTCTATAGTAAATTATTCAAAAAATAATTTTTTACTGTCGCAAATTTCAAATCCGCCAGGGATTGCCTTTTATATAGTAAATTATTCAAAAAATAATTTTTTACTGTCGCAAATTTTAAATATCCCAGGGATTGCCTTTTCTATAGTAAATTATTCAAAAAATAATTTTATACTGTCGCAAATTTTAAATATCCCAGGGATTGCCTTTTCTATAGTAAATTATTCAAAATATAATTTTTTACTGTCGCAAATTTCAAATCCGCCAGGGATTGCCTTTCCTATAGTAAATTATTCAAAAAATAATTTTTTACTGTCGCAAATTTTAAGTGCGCCAGGGATTGCCTTTTCTATAGTAAATTATTCAAAAAATATTTTTTTACTGTCGCAAATTTTAATTACGCCAGGGATTGCCTTTTCTATAGTAAATTATTCAAAAAATAATTTTCTACTGTCGCAAATTTTAATTACGCCAGGGATTGCCTTTTCTATAGTAAATTATTCAAAAAATAATTTTTTACTGTCGCAAATTTCAAATCCGCCAGGGATTGCCTTTTATATAGTAAATTATTCAAAACATAATTTTCAACTGTCGCAAATTTTAATTGCGCCAGATATTGCCTTTTCTATAGTAAATTATTCAAAAAATAATTTTTTACTGTCGCAAATTTTAATTACGCCAGGGATTGCCTTTTCTATAGTAAATTATTCAAAAAATAATTTTCAACTGTCGCAAATTTTAAATAAGCCAGGGATAGCCTTTTCTATAGTAAATTATTCAAAAAATAATTTTTTACTATCGCAAATTTCAAATCCGCCAGGGATTGCCATTTCTATAGTAAATTATTCAAAAAATCATTTTTTACTGTCGCAAATTTCAAATATCCCAGGGATTGCCTTTTCTATAGTAAATTATTCAAAAAATAATTTTATACTGTCGCAAATTTTAAATATCCCAGGGATTGCCTTTTCTATAGTAAATTATTCAAAAAATAATTTTCAACTGTCGCAAATTTTAAATAAGCCAGGGATTGCCTTTTCTATAGTAAATTATTCAAAAAATAATTTTTTACTATCGCAAATTTCAAATCCGCCAGGGATTGCCATTTCTATAGTAAATTATTCAAAAAATAATTTTTTACTGTCGCAAATTTCAAATATCCCAGGGATTGCCTTTTCTATAGTAAATTATTCAATAAATAATTTTATACTGTCGCAAATTTTAAATATCCCAGGGATTGCCTTTTCTATAGTAAATTATTCAAAAAAAAATTTTATACTGTCGCAAATTTTAAATATCCCAGGGATTGCCTTTTCTATATTAAATTATTCAAAAAATAATTTTCTACTGTCGCAAATTTTAATTACGCCAGGGATTGCCTTTTCTATAGTAAATTATTCAAAAAATAATTTTCTACTGTCGCAAATTTTAAATATCCCAGGGATTGCCTTTTCTATAGTAAATTATTCAAAAAATAATTTTTTACTGTCGCAAATTTTAATTGCGCCAGGGATTGCCTTTTCTATAGTAAATTATTCAAAAAATAATTTTATACTGTCGCAAATTTTAAATATCCCAGGGATTGCCTTTTCTATAGTAAATTATTCAAAAAATAATTTTCAACTGTCGCAAATTTTAAATACGCCAGGGATTGCCTTTTCTATAGTAAATTATTCAAAAAATAATTTTCAACTGTCGCAAATTTTAATTGCGCCAGGGATTGCCTTTTCTATAGTAAATTATTCAAAAAATAATTTTCTACTGTCGCAAATTTCAAATCGGCCAGGGATTGCCTTTTCTATAGTAAATTATTCAAAAAATAATTTTTTACTGTCGCAAATTTCAAATCCGCCAGGGATTGCCTTTTCTATAGTAAATTATTCAAAAAATAATTTTCAACTGTCGCAAATTTTAATTGCGCCAGGGATTGCCTTTTCTATAGTAAATTATTCAAAAAATAATTTTTTACTGTCGCAAATTTTAATTACGCCAGGGATTGCCTTTTCTATAGTAAATTATTCAAAAAATAATTTTCAACTGTCGCAAATTTTAAATACGCCAGGGTTTGCCTTTTCTATAGTAAATTATTCAAAAAATAATTTTTTACTATCGCAAATTTCAAATCAGCCAGGGATTGCCTTTTCTATAGTAAATTATTCAAAAAATAATTTTTTACTGTCGCAAATTTCAAATATCCCAGGGATTGCCTTTTCTATAGTAAATTATTCAAAAAATAATTTTTTACTGTCGCGAATTTTAAATATCCCAGGGATTGCCTTTTCTATAGTAAATTATTCAAAAAATAATTTTATACTGTCGCAAATTTTAAATATCCTAGGGATTGCCTTTTCTATAGTAAATTATTCAAAAAATAATTTTTTACTGTCGCAAATTTCAAATCCGCCAGGGATTGCATTTTCTATAGTAAATTATTCAAAAAATAATTTTATACTGTCGCAAATTTCAAATCCGCCAGGGATTGCCTTTTCTATAGTAAATTTTTCAAAATACTAATTTTTTACTGTCGCAAATTTTAAATATCCCAGGGATTGCCTTTTCTACAGTAAATTATTCAAAAAATAATTTTCAACTGTCGCAAATTTTAATTACGCCAGGGATTGCCTTTTCTATAGTAAATTATTCAAAAAATAATTTTTTACTCTCGCAAATTTCAAATCCGCCAGGGATTGCCTTTTCTATAGTAAATTATTCAAAAAATAATTTTTTACTGTCGCAAATTTTAAGTGCGCCAGGGATTGCCTTTTCTATAGTAAATTATTCAAAAAATATTTTTTTACTGTCGCAAATTTTAATTACGCCAGGGATTGCCTTTTCTATAGTAAATTATTCAAAAAATAATTTTCTACTGTCGCAAATTTTAATTACGCCAAGCATTGCCTTTTCTATAGTAAATTATTCAAAAAATAATTTTTTACTTTCGCAAATTTTAAATATCCCAGGGATTGCCTTTTCTATAGTAAATTATTCAAAAAATAATTTTTTACTGTCGCAAATTTCAAATCCGCCAGGGATTGCCTTTTATATAGTAAATTATTCAAAAAATAATTTTCAACTGTCGCAAATTTTAATTGCGCCAGGTATTGCCTTTTCTATAGTAAATTATTCAAAAAATAATTTTTTACTGTCGCAAATTTTAATTACGCCAGGGATTGCCTTTTCAATAGTAAATTATTCAAAAAATAATTTTCAACTGTCGCAAATTTTAAATAAGCCTTTTCTATAGTAAATTATTCAAAAAATAATTTTTTACTATCGCAAATTTCAAATCCGCCAGGGATTGCCTTTTCTATAGTAAATTATTCAAAAAATAATTTTTTACTGTCGCAAATTTCAAATATCCCAGGGATTGCCTTTTCTATAGTAAATTATTCAAAAAATAATTTTATACTGTCGCAAATTTTAAATATCACAGGGATTGCCTTTTCTATAGTAAATTATTCATAAAATAATTTTATACTGTCGCAAATTTTAAATATCCCAGTGATTGCCTTTTCTATAGTAAATTATTCAAAAAATAATTTTCTACTGTCGCAAATTTTAATTACGCCAGGGATTGCCTTTTCTATAGTAAATTATTCAAAAAATAATTTTCTACTGTCGCAAATTTTAAATATCCCAGGGATTGCCTTTTCTATAGTAAATTATTCAAAAAATAATTTTTTACTGTCGCAAATTTTAATTGCGCCAGGGATTGCCTTTTCTATAGTAAATTATTCAAAAAATAATTTTATACTGTCGCAAATTTTAAATATCCTAGGGATGGCCTTTTCTATAGTAAATTATTCAAAAAATAATTTTCAACTGTCGCAAATTTTAAATACGCCAGGGTTTGCCTTTTCTATAGTAAATTATTCAAAAAATAATTTTTTACTATCGCAAATTTCAAATCAGCCAGGGATTGCCTTTTCTATAGTAAATTATTCAAATAATAATTTTTTACTGTCGCAAATTTCAAATATCCCAGGGATTGCCTTTTCTATAGTAAATTATTCAAAAAATAATTTTTTACTGTCGCAAATTTAAATATCCCAGGGATTGCCTTTTCTATAGTAAATTATTCAAAAAATAATTTTATACTGTCGCAAATTTTAAATATCCTAGGGATTGCCTTTTCTATAGTAAATTATTCAAAAAATAATTTTTTACTGTCGCAAATTTCAAATCCGCCAGGGATTGCCTTTTCTATAGTAAATTATTCAAAAAATAATTTTATACTGTCGCAAATTTCAAATCCGCCAGGGATTGCCTTTTCTATAGTAAATTTTTCAAAATATTAATTTTTTACTGTCGCAAATTTTAAATATCCCAGGGATTGCCTTTTCTATAGTAAATTATTCAAAAAATAATTTTCAACTGTCGCAAATTTTAATTACGCCAGGGATTGCCTTTTCTATAGTAAATTATTCAAAAATAATTTTTTACTGTCGCAAATTTCAAATCCGCCAGGGATTGCCTTTTCTATAGTAAATTATTCAAAAAATAATTTTTTACTGTCGCAAATTTTAAGTGCGCCAGGGATTGCATTTTCTATAGTAAATTATTCAAAAAATATTTTTTTACTGTCGCAAATTTTAATTACGCCAGGGATTGCCTTTTCGATAGTAAATTATTCAAAAAATAATTTTCTACTGTCGCAAATTTTAATTACGCAAGCATTGCCTTTTCTATAGTAAATTATTCAAAAAATAATTTTTTTACTGTCGCAATTTTTAAATATCCCAGGGATTGCCTTTTCTATAGTAAATTATTCAAAAAATAATTTTTTACTGTCGCAAATTTCAAATCCGCCAGGGATTGCCTTTTATATAGTAAATTATTCAAAAAATAATTTTCAACTGTCGCAAATTTTAATTGCGCCAGGGATTGCCTTTTCTATAGTAAATTATTCAAAAAATAATTTTTTACTGTCGCAAATTTTAATTACGCCAGGGATTGCCTTTTCAATAGTAAATTATTCAAAAAATAATTTTCAACTGTCGCAAATTTTAAATAAGCCTTTTCTATAGTAAATTATTCAAAAAATAATTTTTTACTATCGCAAATTTCAAATCCGCCAGGGATTGCCTTTTCTATAGTAAATTATTCAAAAAATAATTTTTTACTGTCGCAAATTTCAAATATCCCAGGGATTGCCTTTTCTATAGTAAATTATTCAAAAAATAATTTTATACTGTCGCAAATTTTAAATATCACAGGGATTGCCTTTTCTATAGTAAATTATTCAAAAAATAATTTTATACTGTCGCAAATTTTAAATATCCCAGGGATTGCCTTTTCTATAGTAAATTATTCAAAAAATAATTTTCTACTGTCGCAAATTTTAATTACGCCAGGGATTGCCTTTTCTATAGTAAATTATTCAAAAAATAATTTTCTACTGTCGCAAATTTTAAATATCCCAGGGATTGCCTTTTCTATAGTAAATTATTCAAAAATAATTTTTTACTGTCGCAAATTTTAATTGCGCCAGGGATTGCCTTTTCTATAGTAAATTATTCAAAAAATAATTTTCAACTGTCGCAAATTTTAATTGCACCAGGGATTGCCTTTTCTATAGTAAATTATTCAAAAAATAATTTTATACTGTCGCAAATTTTAATTACGCCAGGGATTGCCTTTTCTATAGTAAATTATTCAAAAAATAATTTTCTACTGTCGCAAATTTTAATTACGCCAGGGATTGCCTTTTCTATAGTAAATTATTCAAAAAATAATTTTCTACTGTCGCAAATTTTAAATATCCCAGGGATTGCCTTTTCTATAGTAAATTATTC